>JABTTQ020002927.1:600000-881966 GCA_016081115.2 Rehmannia glutinosa
GGGAAAAGTTGTCTGTTTGCACAACGGTTAGAATTTTGATGTCAAACATTAGGGCGGCCAGGTCTGGTCGCATTTAAATAGACTTTGAAAAAAAAACGTATCAACATTTACACAGGCGCCGGTCAAGTGCACCTCGACCGGTCGAGCCTATGTGCAACCGGTTGCAGATCGAACAATTTTGAGAGTTCTCAAGTTTTGTTTCACGAAACTTGTTCCCTGTGTACGGCTCGCCGGTCGACCGGTCGACCTCCTCAATGACAAGTTGTCCGATTTTTATCAAAAATAAACCTCAAGAAATACTCCAAAAAAAATTCGTAAAAACATTTTAAACCGATTGAGAGTATTTAGGACAACATTAGAAATAGTTTTGAAGAAATAAAACATTTACACAAAAAGTGTTGTCCGATATAAATTCCAATAAATACTCCGAAAAATAGTAGAAACATTATAGATCAATTGGGAGTATTAGGACAACATAGTTTCAATGTAAAAACTCATTGTCTTAAAAACATTAAATGTGTTGTCCAATTTTATATCGAAAATAAACTTGAGGAAATACTCCGAAAAATATTAAAACCCTTTTAAATCATTTAGGAGTATTTGGACAACCTTTAAAAACATAGTTTTTGGTGTAAAATCAAAATCATCAAAATCATGATAAAACCATTTATCAAACAATTACATAGAAACTCTGAGGTTAAGCGTGCTTGACCTGGAGTAGACATGGGATGGGTGACCCCCTGTGAAGTTTTTCAGGGTGCGCGTGAGTGAGGACAAAACGCGCTAGAAAAGACTCGTGTTGGTTTTTTAAATCCATATGGATTCTTGGCAAGTTGGGCAGCCACAGCTCCGATGCAGTACAGCAAATCCTAAGGGTGATCGCTGGGACCCCATAATCCCAACAAACTCTAGATGATATTTCAATCCATCAACTCTTAAAAACTCTATGTTGTTCCGATCCTGAACCACGAAGGTAGGGTATTCATTGAATCCTAGAAAAACTCGCCAAAATCAGACGGTTGGAAAAGAAAAATTATCACACTCGCTGCTTTCCAATAAAAGATAAGGATTCAATCTTTATATATTACAGTTTTTTGTTTACTTAATTATTCTTCTAATAAGATTTTTTTGCTTTTTTCTTTTTGTTTCAGGTTTGATGTAGTTTTTGGTATTTGAAAACTAACTCCAAAACCGTATAACCATGTCTCTACAAAATCGGCCTGAGATATAGATGGTATCCAATGATTAATAAAGTTGTGCAACTCTGAAAATGCTTATCGGCCTGAGATATAGATGGTATCCAATGATTAATAAAGTTGTGCAACTCTGAAAATGCTTATGGAGTTTTGGATCGTAACGAATGAGGTGTTTCGAAGGTCAATCGATAATAAAAAAATACACATTCACAAACTTTTTATGGGAAAATAAAAAAAGACGCAGATCTTCGCCTCAGATTTGGGCATCTTTAGACGAAAAAGATAAGTTTCAGTATTTTTAGTTCCATGATATATGAGTTATATTTATTTTTGCTTTTGTTGTTTCGCATTTTTAAGTTGATATATTTTGTATCTTTTCTTAACATAAGACCTGATTCTAGTCTCTGTGTACCATGAGTAATCTATTTTAGTTTATGATTTTGTAATGAAACTGCTTTTTTAACTGAGATGATTTTGTAATTGCAAAATAAAATTAACAAATCATTTATTATATTAACATAAGAAAAGTTAACTTCCATTATCTGGTCAAAAGAAATTGTGAAATTATTTAATTATTTGATGGTTATATATGCTTTGCTTTTCATGCAACTATGGCTGATCATTTTATGTTGACATCGCTAATTGTCTGTTAATTTTTCTCTCCAAATAAAAAGAGGGATTGTCGTTACATAATATATATATATATATATATATATATATTATGTTCAAGGTTGAATGCCTTAGATTATTCTGGGAATAATAGTGTTAACAAATAAGTGCAAACACTACATAATTTGTTCTTCTCATTGTTATATGTATAATTAGTAGCTATTGACTGTACATTGTAACTTCTGATTAATATATATTGCTTAAAAACCCGCTTTACCCTACACCGAGTATATCAGAATCTTGATGGTGCTTGGGTCGTATTTATGTTGTTCTCCTTTGTTTTTTGATTGATTTCCTCCCAAACAAATACTAAACTCGGTTGTGTGGATATTTATATATACTCATCTGAATTACGTGAACTGGAGGACATATATATATTCATATATATATATATATATATATGGGTGTGTGTAGATAGAGTATCAGTCACTTAATATGTACATACATATATATTTATTATATTAGAAAGGTAAAAAGTAGACATATACACATTTTTTTTAGATGTGTGTATGGATTTGCAGTTATGTCTCATTGCCATCCTTTTTTTTTGTTATACTCATCATATTTTTGCAAGCCGTTGAAGATGAGAAATCTTCAAATAAAGGCACGCCTAGTACCACCAGATTTAGAAGCTTTATCTTTTCTGTTGACAGTCTAGTTCTTGTTTGGTGTGTTCACCTCATCTTTAGATGAGTAATCCTAGTAAGAATTAAGCAATCAAATATCATTGTTAAAATTCATTAAATGGATTGAATTTTTTATTTAATATACACATAGTAAAAATATCGATACACTCAACCTGAAATTCATCCTCTTCCATATAGTAGCATGAATTCGGTCACCCTATTAGAAATAACTATATAAAATTAGTATGCTAAAAAATATGAAATCAGTGAAAAATATGCACACACACACAAAAAAATATTATCATGTTGTCGTGAAAAATACATTCCAGACATGACACTTGATTCTCATCACTGTATGCCGATCGTGTACATTCGCACAAACCTATTTGTACTACCCACTGAGTTTTATTTATATTTTTTCTTTTGAGTATGGCACGGGAAAGATAATTTATTTATGTTTGGTGTTGCAATTTTGAATCCACGAAATTGAAATGCATCGATTATTACATATTTATAGAGCTCAGGGCATTGTTGTTTAGGAAAATAAATCATAGAAAATCGAATTATGTTTCCATACACTCGTAGACTATGTTTAATATGTATATTATTAATTGCTAATTATGCATAAATTATATTTGTTTCGTTATCATTATTTATTTCCTCAACACGTAACAATTTCAAAATTTTCTCCTTGACCAGATTAACTTATATACATATCTGTTAGGATTTGGATATGGCCAAAATTTTATCACGTTATGATGAATTGGCGCACAAGTTTTTGTCTTTTTGATAGTGTTTTATCAAAAAAGTTGGTGATTTTTTTCCCATACTAAAGTGTGATTATATCCTATTTTGCTATATTCAAAATAATCAAAGATTTGACTCAAAAAAATAATCCAATATTTGCTGATAAATCAATTATTTCACGATTGAAATTAATAATTTAAAAGTGAAGCTCCATTTACGCGAGTAATTAAAGTAAGTTTGGTGTCGGAGCATTTATTTCATGAGTTCTATAGGAAATATCTCTAAATCAGGCAAATTTACGTGAGCATTTAAATTATTATTTTGCTGACTGGTCATTTATTTCATGGTTGTGACAGGAAGAAGATCAAAATCTGCGGAATTTACGGATTCAATTCTTAATTATCAAAAGCATTGAAATTTGTGGATACAAAATTATTGACTAAATTAAATCGGTTCAATTCCAAAATAGGCGCACAATTAATGATTCACGTTAATATTGTATTTGTGTTATTTTACATCTAGATATATCAATCAAGTATTTATTTTAGTTACAGATGCAGAATTATTGACTAAATTAAATAGATTATATTCCAAAATTGGTAGACAATTAATGCTTCACGTTAATGATTGTTTTCACGTTATTTTAGAATTGGATACATCAATTGATATTTTCTTCATTAATTTTTATATAAAATATGTATTATGTTTTTGGCAAGACCTTTCTTTAATTATATTAGAAACAGTTAAATTTTAAAATACAAAATTTAACATATTTTGTTGTCAATCTTGTAATTATACCATAAATAAGTTAAATGGTCAACCTTAACAAAAAAAATAAAATTAAGAAGGCTGAATATGTCCAACAATAGACTAATTGGTCAACTCTTGTAAAGAAAAATCGGAATCTTTTTTTAGAAATAGGTATTTAGACGGGAAACAGATTTAGAAAGGGGTTTGCTATTATATAGATATAGATATTTAAGCATTTCTGATTTTAAATCATGCTCTATGAAAAAGATTCAATATTTATTTGTGATTGCAATCAAGATTTAGCCTTAATTTCGGTATTTTTTTATAGTCATTTAGTCAATTTAAACCATATTTAACTAAATTGAATAGGATATATTATTGAATTGGATACCAAAATCAATCCTCCCTATATGTTTTCTCCTTAATTTCAGTATATATACCAAAATTTAAAAGTCAACCATATTAATTTGGATTCCAAAATCCGAAAAAAAAATTAAAAAAATCAGAAAAAGTTTTTAGAAGTGTCATTTAGGCGGAAAAACAATTTTAGAAACCATTTTGCTTTTATATATACTAGCAGTCCACCCGTGCGATGCACGGATTATATATCAATCAAAGGTTATTTTAATAATTTAGTTGTTTTAGTAGATTAAATTTAATAAATTACTTATTCTAGAGCCTAATAAACATGGTATAGAACAATTTGAAATTATAAATTAATAGAAATTTACTAATTAAATTGAATGAACATAAAAATTTATTATAAGTTTTGAAAGACTTCTTTGAATACAACATTGGTGGTTGAACTTGCACGGTCACTATCACTATTACCACCACATATCAAAATTTTTAGACCCTTAGGATTAGTAATTCTAGAAACAGCAACATACAATTGACCGTGACTAAAAACATGATTTTTTAAAAGGAGACCTACATTGGATAAAGACTGACCCTGACTTTTATTAATAGACATTGCATAAGAAACCATCAACGGAAACTGTCTTCGTTGGAATTTGAATGGAAGTCTTGGATCTGAAGGTGTCAGAGACATTCTTGGAATCAGTACCTTGTCACCAAGGTTTCATTTGGTGAGAACTTGACCTTCCAAAATGTGATTCCCAAGTTTTGTAATAATCAATCTAGTACCATTACATAAATCAAGAGAGTGATCAATGTTACGTAGCAACATAACAGGAGTTCCAACCTTCAAATGTAGCTCATGATTCGGAACTCCAGGGCATTTAATTCCATTTAAAAACTCCGGAGTATGAACCTCATTCAATAGATGGACGTTTCTATCAGAATGGCACGGAGAATCATAACTCAGATACATTCTCCCTTCCGATTTGTTAATCGAGACCATATATTCATTTACCGATTGAACAACATCCAATGTCGGGGCCAGTATAGCCCTCTGTTCAAAATATGATGGGTCGACATTATTACTTCCAAATAATGGATATGTGCTCTTAACAATTTACGCTTTCTGAGGATCACCGATTCTTTAAACAAAACTGGTCGGGAATTTCAATTGTAGCAATCCCATCATTTGGCTCACCAAGTTTTAGTCCGCCCCTATTTTAGAAATCAATCACAAATTGGCTCAATTCTTCATAATCTTCACGAACTATGTAATCTCATATTGGGTCAATCTCAGAACGGTGCAGTGTCTCCATAGGCTTGATGAGTTAATAGTTGCATTAACGATGTCTTGTCTGGTGCCTTTTGGAATCACAGGTAATATCTGACGAAAATCTCCACCAAAAACCACAATTTTGCCACCAAACGGAATATGTTTTCTAGCAGGATCCACTATATTCATTATATCTTTCAAAGTTTGATCCAATGCTTCAAAACAAAATTTATGCATCATTGGAGCCTCGTCCCATATTATAAGTTTTGCCTTCATAATCAGTGCAAAGAGGAGCCTAGCTTTATATTGCATGTTGATTCTTGATTGGATTAAATGAAAGTGCAAATCTTGAATGCGCAGATTCTCCTCCAGGAAGCAAAAAAAAGCTATACCACTTGACGCAACGTTTAATACGATGTCACCTTTGGAGCGTAAACCGGCCAGGATAAAGTCTTCCAAACAAAGGTTTTTCTGTTCCGCCATACCCATATACAAAAATACTCTTTCATAGTCCGAATTAACATATTCAACAATTGTATCATATACATGACGTTGTTCGGGGTTCAATCCACATAGAAACCTTTTGTGTTCTTCAGACAAACTTGCTCGGTCGTAGCATGTTTCGTCATGTATCAATCTGGAGCGCGACAACTGAAAAAAACGTTCATCAGGAAATGGCATTGATTGGAAATCACGTAAGCTCTTTCCCCATCCTCGTAAAATCTTTTCAATCTCGACCAAGGCATAACTTTTAATATCTTCCGTGGATAATTGCAAATCTACAATATAAATAACATATATATTAGAAATGACACATATTTAAAATATATATAAATGAATTGACAAATACCTTGATATTGAAATAAATTTCGTTGTTTGTATAAAATATCATCAGATAGATAAGACCAACTTGACTCCCAAACTACTTCTGGGCGGCTAATAGATCCAGATGTCAAAAGAGTAGCAAACAAAACTCTCATTGATTGGGTCGATGCCCATTGGCTTGCCTCAAGTATTCCATCGATATACTCTTTATCGTCATCTAACAACCCCAACGCATAGCAAGCATCCCGAAATGAACTATATTGCACACCATTTACCAAACATATATCTTCATAACATGTTGGGCCACGGACTACATTTAGAAGAATTCTTAAATAGTACAACTCCCCACAACCTGGAGGAACAAAGAAAATACGTCCAATAGCAAAGCCCTTTTTTCTCGGAACCTACTCCCTAGAATCTGATTTCCAAACAAACTTCATAGGGAATTCAACATACGTAAGTTCTTTTGCTTCAGGATATTTCTTATTAGCTTCCATCTATGCAATAAACATACTCTGATTAACGGTTTCTCTAGCCAATAGAGTATCAATCGTTTCTGCATCAGAGAAAATAACATTTTGTTGGTTTGGAAGGTGGAAACTCAGGCGCTCTACTGCGGGGTCTCTATACTGAATTTCAAATCCCAAGATTCTCCATGCAGCTTCACAAGATGAAATGTATCGACAATCATAGTACAAATTGACTTCATCGACACTTTTTTCCATATTATCTTCACTTGAGCTCTGATAGAATGATGTAGTAACACGATCATTTCCCTTATTTATGTATTTGAATAGATACTTGATAGCTCGTGACTGATTACACCATTCGATATTCAAATGTGCTCCATATCGAATTAGTAAATATCGGTTATGAGGAACAACATATCGATTGTCTAAATGAACTCTGTTTTTCTTAATTGTCCTTCCATTATCTCTCCGTCTGTATATAGGATATCCATCTTCATCAACTGTCGTCCTTTCAGTGAATCTTTTGGGAAAATACTTCGAGCAACGACCATCCACCATACAAGGATAATTTCTCCTATCATCACCACAAGGACCGTGGATCATAAAATCTGTAACTGCAGCATGATAAACTGGATCAACTTGTTCATCGGGTATCTCAGCTGAAATAACATGGTCAATGGCATCTGCGGTGGGGAATTTGTCTTCTTTATAAAGGAAAAGAAGAATGTGAGCGTGTGGCAGTCCTCGTTTTTGAAACTCTATACTATATGTAACTGCAAAATAAAAACTTATGTTATTTAGTTCTAATTGGCATTTAAATTCTTCAAATACAAATAATATTATTTCTAAAAATAAAAATGACATTAAAAAAGATGCACATGCTTTGACATTTCCAAAAATTTTGTTTTTGCTGAGATCCTGAATCAATGCATCTAACTTCATTTTAAATACTCTACAAATAATATCAGGACGATCTTCAGGCTTCAATCCATGCTCTTCCACAAATCGCACAATTTCTGGCCATTTGGGGTTACATGTAAATGTAATAAACAAATCAGGATAACTTGCCCATTTACAAATAGTCATGGCATCCTGATAGTTTTGAATCATATATCCGGCCCCTCCGGTAAAAGCGAAGGAAGAATAATTCTTTTTCCTTGAGATGACGCGTCAGTTTCTCCCCCCAACAAAGCATCATGGAGGCCTTTGTATATTTCACAACGCAATTGCTTTTGATGCAATCTAATGTAGGTTAATCGAGCAGACTCCACCATGGTATATGCATCAACAACAAATTGTTGAAAGAGTCTTCCGGATGACATAATTGTAGTAGCTTCGCCGTTTCTTTCATGCATTCTATACGCAAAAAATTCTCTTATGCTCACCTTCTTTCGGCCTCCAGATCCAGATTTTGTTTTAGAAAATGGTATATCCTCTCTATAACCATCTTCTCCATAAGGAAATAGAATGGGGTATTGTAGACCAAGATAAGCAGCATTCAACTCATTTATTCTTTTAAGTCGGCCATATTGAGTCTCAACCAAAATGTCTCGTTCACCCATCATTGGATCGAAATCGCCTACGACTAAAGCTGCAACTTCATTATAAGTTCTAGCATCCCCCATTCGTCTGCCAATTAGCCTCAGTTTAACATCTGATCTACCTTCACTGATTTTGTCTTTCGCCATGCGAAATGATTTAACCAGTACATTCTCTCTATCTAACATCGATTTCAAATCAACAACAATTTCAGAATGAAGATCATCACAATTTCCATCTTGCCTATAAAATTTATAAAAGGATGATAAGCTGATAATTTCAAAACTTTGCTTTTTAAACAGATATAATGAAAAAATATATTTATATAATTTACCTAACAATGAAAGAATACGATTTGTGATTTCATTATTAGTGTCGTAAATATACGAGTTGTGCAAACTTAGGAGTTCCACTCTTGATGGAAGTAGACTTCAATAAGGTGATAATTTTGTCCATGTAGTCCGAAAAACCGGAGGAGAGCCACCTTGATTTATTTGTGAGTCTATTTTTCCTCCCATTGAAGTAAAACAAAACATGCTATTGTAACTCCGAATGTTTTGACGAAATTGTTACTTTTTTCAGTACTGCCATATAATAAAAGTTGCAACTCGGGGGGGGCTTGTTGTAAAACTGGAAGTTGAATTTTTCCTTGCATACAACACAATGAATATTTTGGATTGCGCGCCTTATAGTGGCGAGACAACCTCTCTTCATACCAAAACATAGCACCGCAAAAACTGCATCTGGATGTTGGATCACCAATATCCCAGTAATCTTGACAAAAAAAATAACTAAAATAAATATTAGTTAAATATGATGTTAAAAAAAAAGCACGTACCAATTGATGGCAATGATAATGTGGGGTTCTCAATATTACATATAATTTCTATATCCAAATCACTTCCTAATGATTTATCAATCGGAGTCGGAATGCCAGCTGCATAGATAAAAATAAATAAAAATCATAAATAAGAATAGTAATAATTATACAAATATAATAGTTTGTAAAATGTTCTTTTTATATATTATATGAAATTAGAAAATTATCATATATGACACATGCAATACAAATGAGCTTTAGTAGGAAAATATTATTAAAACTTAATTCAGAAAAGTAATCATACTTGTTATAGTTATTAAAGATAAGTTCTCTATTCGTCAATACCATAATAAGTCATACAATTATAAATATTGTTTAATTACAAAATATTATGGTACCTAAATATATTAAATGGATTGTGACAGAAAAAGTAATAAATAAATTAATATTACGTTGATGTACTCCATGACTTTTCTCCAAGTGCCTTTTCTTGTTAGGACAATCTTCTTCATTCGTTAGATCAATGATTTTGTAGAACTACTTGTGGATGTAAAGCGAAGAAAATCGAGGCAAATGAAAATTTCCTGAAATACGTAATGATGTGTTACCTACAAACGTAAGATAAAAAAAATATTACTATATTTTCTCATTATAAATACATAATTAAACTCTAAAACAAATAAATCATACGGTTTGTGATATCTGACAATGGAGAAATTATTGATGGATGTAACGTGCTTTTCATAGACGATTCTACAATACATCGTTCAGATGAACGACCTCCGATATAATCATTATCTGGCAAAAATAAATATATGTTAGAAATTAAAATAACAATTCAAATTAGAAAAATCAAATTTTTTTTAATAAATAAATTTAGCCTTATTGAATATTTATTTGTGATTGCAATCAAGATTTAGCCTTAATTTCGGTATTTTTTTATAGTCATTTAGTCAATTTAAACCATATTTAACTAAACTGAATAGGATATATTATTGAATCGGATACCAAAATTAATCCTCCCTATATGTTTTCTCCTTAATTTCAGTATATATACCAAAATTTAAAAGTCAACCATATTAATATGGATTCCAAAATCCGAAAAAAAATTAAAAAAATAGAAAAAGTTTTTAGAAAGTGTCATTTAGGCGGGAAAACAATTTTAGAAACCATTTTGCTTTTATATATATATATATAGATTTTGTCCATAAATTATATTATACTTTGATTGATGGGGTAATAAATAAGTGTGACATTTGCAAGTTTAGAAAGGTAAATGAGACATATAATCAAGTTTGGGGGTGTTATTGTATTTTGCCGAATATTTTTTAATTTGTCTTGCTTTTACCATTGTACTTTTACTAAGCTCACCGTCAAAGCTATGTCCCGAAATCGGGCCGATCTGAAGCACAGATCCAACCCGCTTCTTCTCCCGTAGAGAGCCAGTTTATCAGTGAAGAAGCTTTGAAGTTTCTATTCTTCTATATCAGATCCATAGCTCAGTCAGAAGAATTGGGCGAGGAATTTGAGCACAATGCTGCGGTTACGGGCCTTTCGTCCGACGAACGATAAGATCGTGAATATTCAGTTGCACCCGACCCACCCGTGGCTTGTCACCGCCGATGCGTCGGATCACGTGTCCGTTTGGAATTGGGAACACCGCCAGGTTTTATTTAATTTTTTTTGCATTTTGTTTCGTGTGCGCGTGTGTGAATTGTGTGGCGAAATGGTTGTAATTTTGAGTTTTTGTTGGTTCTTTTAGGTGATTTACGAGTTGAAAGCTGGGGGTGTAGACGAGAGGCGTTTGGTTGGTGCCAAATTGGAGAAGCTGGCCGAGGGCGAAACAGGTATTGTTGCCTTTGTCCTAGTTTAATAGTTGTTGAGACGTTTACTGAGGAGGAAGATGATATATGATGAAAATTAAATAGTTGTCTGATGTTTGGTGATGGATTAATTTTCTCGTCTGATTGTGGTCAGGAAATTAGAATAGTTGAGTCTGAATGGTGCTGGATACCGACATGATGGATATTTTGTGAAACTGGTCATTTGTTTAAGGGTGGAACTGGTTTGGACTATGACTGTGATTCTGTTTTTTGAAGGATGGCCAAGCTTAGTTGGTTATAAGGGTGGTAAGATCCGTTTATGGGTTGGTTAACACTGTTGAACGTTTACTGGGTGGTCTAGCAGGGAGGAAAGGTTGTCCGTCTTTGTATTTTATCGCCCTTTCTTGGAGATGATGTAAAGACCAACAGTGGATACTGAGTTTATTCATTTCATTTGAGCATTTGACACATACTGTATTTTATTAATGAAATATAATAATTTATGTGTTACGATACCCATTATTTTTACATCGGCATTCATTCCAGGACAGACAAATATGTAATAAAATTTGTTTGCATGGGAAGTCTTTGCTGTTCTGGAAATCCTTGTTAATATGCAAAGATTGATACTGCCTGGAGTCATTACTCTTTGAGAATTTTATGCTTTAGAGTTTTCTCCTAATCTCAATGATCTTTTTCGCTTAAGTCTTCTTTCGGGAATCATCTTTATGAGATGCAATTCCAATATTTATTAGCTGGACTGACATTTCTAATGTTGATTAAATGCTAATTATTGTTGATTTCATTCTTTTTATGCATGCTAGAGCCTAGAGGAAAACCCACAGAAGCCATACGGGGTGGAAGGTATAATTCCACGCCTCCCTTGAAAAACATTTGTTTTCCCTTAATTCGTTTACTTATGTCGCTTGTATTTTAGACATGAGCCTGATAATGTGGCACGTGGTTTCAAGTGTTAAACAGGTTAGCTTTTTTGATGATGATGTACGCTATTGGCAACATTGGCGGAACCGATCTGCTGCAGCTGAAGCTCCATCGGCTGTCAGCAATATCACTTCACCTTTCAGTTCCCCTGCCCCCTCAACAAAAGGGCGCCATTTTCTTGTCATATGTTGTGAGAACAAAGCTATTTTTCTAGATTTGGTGACAATGCGTGGCCGTGATGTACCAAAGCAGGACTTGGACAACAGATCTCTACTATGGCAAGTGTTGAATTTAGCTACCTTTTGAGCGAATTTTAATGGATTGGTCGATACCTGATACTTTCTCATGAGCTCATTTGAAGTATACACTAATAAATATGTAAGCTTGCATTGGTAAAGATGGAGACCTCTTTGAATGTTTGAGTATTGGTTGCTGTATAAGTTATATGTTAAGTCAAAAGAGAACCTCATGCATTTAATCGATAATGTTGGTTTGTCAACTGGACTTAGCTACATGCATACTTTCTTGTTATTTACTTATTTAGATTTTGAAAGGATTGAATGGTACTTTGAGAATAAGTTATTTAGCGTGATTCCAATTTCAAGTGAACTCATCACAAACCAAGCAGATCTTTCAAGGTCATATCTGTATTGTATTCTACATAGATTCTTAAAAAATGTAATCCAGTCAAAAACTTGTTTTGCTGGTCTTGGTTTATGCCTTTGCAGCATGTTTGCATTTGTAACTGACATAAAAAATTAATATGTGTTCGGTGGAACCTTGTCCCTCGTGTACGTGTACACGTGATATGCCGTGTCATTTTATCATTGCAATTGCTCATAAGTCATACCTGAAATTAGTTGCAAAAAGAAAATGAGTTGTCATTAAATTTGTATTCCTTCTGTGTTCCACCTCTAAAAATCATTCATTTGGTCTGATTGTACATTTTCAACAGTAGGATTTTATTTTAAAATTTGGATTTTGTTTTGGTAAGAGTATATTAGTAATTACTGCCTTAGGATGAGACAACTTATCTGAAATTGGTTTCACTGTGCACTGTCTCTGAGAATTTAGAAAATCTCTCTTGTTGACCAGGTCATTAGCCAATCAAAGCAATGAGCTTTTTGTTTGCTATATAATATTTATTGTTGTTTTTTTTGGGTATGGTAATATTTTGAAAGCTGGTTTGCTTCTCAAAGAAGGATTGACTATCCTGACCAACTAAAAGTATTTTCATGCAGTATGGAATTCCTGTGTAGATCAACTGCTCGTGATGGTCCTCTTGTGGCATTTGGTGGGTCAGATGGTGTGATTAGAGTTCTTTCCATGCTAACTTGGAAGGTCTTTCTAATTTATATTGTTCTCAATTTTACTCATGAAGTTATACCTGCAATCTCAACAGGGAAAGAATATGGACACTAACATTGTATGAGACGTTTATTTTGGCTGCAGCTTGCTAGAAGATACACAGGAGGTCATAAGGGATCAATTTCTTGTTTGATGACTTTCATGGCCTCTTCTGGCGAGGTAGTTCCTGAGTTGTAACTACTGAACCTTTTCTTTTAAAGAGTACGGGTTTTCTTTGCTTCAGCATATTGGTACAATCTGGTTTAATCTTCTGGTTTTTTCAGACATGGTAATGTTAATTGAACGGGTAAACTTAGCTGGCTTTGTAATGTTAGTTGAACGGGTAACTTGACCTGATTAGCTGGCTTTGTGAGTTTTTAATGTGTATATGTCCAGGAATGGCAAGTTGGGTATGTGTTGAGAAAATGAGATATATTCCAGTCTCACCTGGCAGGAGAATAACATGATCATGATCAGGCCAATGCTTGGGGTCAAATCTTGGAATAGCTGACTTGGAGGGATTTACGTGGAGCCTGTAGCCTAATACTGTCTGAAATGTTCTTTTGTTGGGGCTTTAGGTAGCATTCTGAATATTTGATTGGCATGAAAGATATGGCATTGATATAAGATAAGTGAGGTGCTCAAGTGGCAACAAGGCGAGGGTTTTTTGTGTTTGATTTGCTGTAGGATACTTCAGATATTGTAAAATGATAAATGAAGGTGTGTGGATTGCTTTTTTAGGAAGATGGCATGGTGTGAGAAAAACAATTTCAAAGGCTTTTTAATCAGATGCCAAAAATTAGTTAGCCATCTATCATGAGGGACTCTATTTGGCATCTTTCTTCAGACCTCTATTCAAGAAATATATTGTTGAGATTTGAAACATGGGATAACAAGTAGATATTTATCGAATCTCACATAATGACCGAATACTTTGATTTCGAGTTTTTATTGTATCATTTAACTGTATAGCATATTGTTTTTTGTAATTTCATGTGATAAATTAAGGTTTTTCATTGTGATTGTACTGGAAATCCTGGATTTGTTCTCTAGGTATTGCAGTTGTGGCTCAAAATACCATTCATCTTTTCAATTTTCCTTTTCAATTTTTTTTTCTCTAAGAAATAAAATCTGTCTTCACTGGGATAAGAATATAAATTGTGAAAAGGGCATACTTCCTTTGGGTAAAATTTGTTTGTAGTTGTAAATATTACCCAGAGGAATTACTTCTTCAGCTACTTCGTTGAAATGGATCAGCTTGAAATAATGTTGAGTGATTGAAGGATCTGATGGATCCCGTTGTTATGCTTATAATGTTTGGTTGGCAACTAAAAACTGGTGCTAGTTTGGGCTCTAGTATGCTCTATCAAAGAAAGATTTCATATGTAAGTTTAGTTGCAATTTCTGCTTTATTGTCAGTACTGCAAAATTCCATATCAGATAGTGTATACATTGTAGACCATTTAATCAAACCAAGCAATATGGTTCTTGCTTGCAAGCATGATTACTTAATGATGAATATTTGTTATTGCCCATTGTCCCAATATGCAAGCATGAGAATGTAATGAAGGATCTATGTTATTGTTGTTTGTCCCAATTGCATATGATTCAGTTTAGTTCCGACTTTTTCTCAAAAAAAAAAAAAAAAAAGTGTTTTGTTCCGACTTGTTAAATCTTTACGACTTAGCTGACAAGCAAAGTAGCTTATATACTCCTTTTCTGAAACCAAATGTGGTGAAATCTCCATGCCTTTAGCTGCTTTCGAGTCTATCTAGGTTTATTTTGTTGTCATTTTTGTTATTATTTTATCACTTATTAGCCTCTCTTCTGTTGATGTGCATTTGAAATAGGCCCTTCTGGTTTCTGGTGGTAGTGATGGCTTGCTTGTTCTTTGGAATGCAGACTATGGTCAGGACTCACGAGAACTTGTTCCTAAGTTGAGCTTAAAAGTAATTATCGACATATTTTCTCAGTTTTTTTGCTTCCAGGATTCTTTCTATCCTGCTTAACTATTTTGCGGATTTTGATGATTGAGTGTAAAAGGCCTTTGATTTTCTTATGATATTCGTAGGCACATGATGGCGGGGTGGTTGCTGTTGAGCTTTCACGTGTTGTTGGTGCTGCACCACAACTTATTACAATTGGTGCTGACAAGACTTTAGCTATCTGGGATACAATATCGTTTAAGGTTCTCATTGCTTTTGCGATTTGTTGCATTTGTTAAGATATTAAAATATTGGATCTTTTTCCCACTTTTCTAATCCTCCCTTCTCATTCGTTGTAGGAATTGCGTCGAATAAAGCCTGTTTCAAAATTGGCTTGCCATAGTGTGGCATCTTGGTGCCATCCTCGAGCCCCAAATCTTGACATCCTGACATGTGTTAAAGATTCCCATATATGGTATTTACAAGTTACATATATTGACTTTAGTTTGTCTTATCTATCTTGGAATTGAGCAATGAGATATTTTAAAACTTTGACATTTTAAGATGCTTGATGCTTTTCACAAATGCATCTTTCCTGTCATTTGGAGGTGAATTTTGATTATCCATCATATCTTTGACAGGGCCATCGAGCATCCCACTTATTCAGCTCTGACAAGGCCATTATGTGAACTGTCATCCTTAGTCCCACCCCAGTTGCTTGCATCTCACAAGAAGCTTAGGGTATGATTTTAATAAAGTATTCTGTTGATTTTGATCATCAGTGAGTTGACTTCAGGATAATGTATTCATACGGAGCATATACTTCATATTCCTTCGATAGGTGTATTCTATGGTTGCACATCCTTTACAACCCCATCTTGTTGCAACTGGGACCAACATGGGTGTCCTTGTCTGTGAATTTGATTCCAAATCACTCCCACCTGTTGCTCCATTGCCAACAACACCAGGAAGCCGAGAACATGCTGCTGTCTATGTCGTTGAAAGGGAATTGAAACTGCTGCAGTTTCAATTGTCTAACACTGCAAATCCAGCTCTTGGAAGCAATGGCTCCTTAAATGATGTGGGTAGAGTCAGGGGAGACACGCCAGAACAGCTCCATGTGAAGCAAGTTAAAAAGCATATCAGCACTCCTGTTCCACACGATTCATACTCAGTTCTGTCTGTGAGCAGTTCAGGAAAGTAAGTGGCTTCTCCATCTCATTACTCGTTAATAGGATCACAACTCAATCCGATCAAAAAAAAAAAAAAAAAATAGGATCACAACTCAAGCATTAATCTTTCAAGATATATTGGAAACATTCTACCAGTATTTTTTCTATTGCATCTTAGCTGTTATGTAATTCTTATATTATGATTTTGTTGACTGTGCTTTTGTTCTCCTTTTTATCACACACACACACACACATTCCACCATGATGCTAATGTTCGTTTGGTTTTTCATTTTTGCAGGTTCCTTGCGATTGTGTGGCCTGATATTCCCTATTTCTCAGTTTATAAGGTCAGTGACTGGTCGATCGTTGATTCAGGTAGTGCAAGGCTCTTGGCTTGGGACACTTGTAGAGACAGGTTCGCGTTGCTGGAGTCTGCAATGCCTCCCAGAATGCCTATAATCCCTAAAGGCAGCTCATCAAGGAAAGCAAAGGAAGCTGCAGCTGCAGCTGCACAAGCTGCAGCGGCAGCAGCTTCTGCTGCTGCATCTGCCAGTGTTCAAGTTCGCATATTGCTGGATGATGGAACATCAAACATATTGATGAGGTCAGTTGGTAGCCGCAGTGAACCAGTCACTGGTTTGCATGGGGGAGCGCTACTTGGTGTCGCCTATCGGACATCTCGAAGAATAAGCCCTGTCGCTGCCACAGCTATTTCTACAATTCAGTCCATGCCCTTGTCAGGGTTCGGAAGTAGTTCAAATTCCTCTTTCAGTACCATGGATGATGGATATTCTTCACAAAAATCTTCTTCCGAAGCGGCACCTCCGAATTTTCAGTTATACAGCTGGGAAACTTTTCAACCGGTGGGAGGTCTTCTTCCTCAACCAGAATGGACTGCATGGGACCAAACTGTTGAATATTGTGCTTTCGCCTATCAACAGTATATTGTCATATCTTCCTTACGTCCTCAGTTTCGATACCTAGGAGATGTGGCAATTCCTTATGCTACTGGAGGTGTTTGGCATCGTAGGCAATTGTTTGTCGCTACCCCAACCACCATTGAGTGTGTCTTTGTGGATGCTGGTATTTCACCTATTGATATAGAAACTAAAAGAAGGAAAGAAGAGATGCGGCTTAAAGAGGTACAATCAAGAGCTGTTGCAGAACATGGAGAATTGGCATTAATAGCAGTTGACAGTCAACAAACAGCCTCGCAAGAGAGGATAGCATTGAGACCCCCTATGTTACAGGTGGTCAGATTAGCTGCTTTTCAGCATTCTCCTCCATACCCCCTTTCTTAACATTGCCTAAACAATCTAAAGTCGACAGTAATGATTCTTCAATACCAAAAGAGATGGAAGAAAGGAAATATAATGAGGTTGCCGTGGGTGGTGGTGGGGTTGCGGTTGCTGTTACTAGATTTCCAGCAGAACAAAAACGACCAGTTGGACCTCTTGTTGTTGCGGGCGTAAAGGATGGTGTTCTCTGGCTCATTGACAGGTACATGTCTGCTCATGCAATATCACTTAGTCATCCTGGTATCCGTTGTCGGTGTCTTGCAGCATATGGAGATGCTGTTAGTGCAGTAAAATGGGCAAGTAGGCTTGGTAGAGAACATCATGATGATTTAGCTCAATTTATGCTCGGGATGGGTTATGCCACTGAAGCACTTCATTTGCCTGGTATATCGAAGAGATTGGAATTTGATCTAGCAATGCAGAGCAGTGATTTGAAAAGAGCCCTTCAATGCCTTCTAACAATGAGCAACAGCAGGGATATAGGACAAGAAGCTCTGGGGTTGAACTTGAATGACATTATGAATTTGTCTTCAAAGAAGGAAAATGTTGTGGATGCTGTTCAAGGAGTAGTTAAGTTTGCCAAGGAGTTCCTTGAACTTATTGATGCTGCGGATGCTACTGCACAAGCTGACATTGCTCGTGAAGCTCTTAAGAGATTAGCTGCTGCAGGTTCTGTGAAAGGAGCTCTGCAAGGCCATGAATTAAGAGGGCTTGCTCTACGCCTCGCAAATCATGGGGAGTTGACACGGCTCAGCGTATGTACCTATGTTCAATCTGTGATTCTTCTAGGCTATCTGTGCAGTTTCTTATATGCGCAACAAATTATAACCCCTATATGTTGCAGCAAATTTGTCTACTTGATGTTAAAACTAACGGTTAAATTGCAATTTTAGTCTGTAATTATGGGGGATGGCAAATTGGTCCCATAAAAATTATGCTTTGCCAAAAAATCCTGCAAGCTAAAAGGACTCTTGTATTGAGTTCTTTTTCACTGGAAATTGAATATTTTGCCAGAAGATATCATGTGAACCCCCAGTTTTCTGACTAAATGTGCAATATCCAGCGAAGAAAGGACTGAATTCGTGGGTGTTCTTTTCTTTCTTTCTTTTTTTATGGCATTTTATTTATTTTTTATTTTTTGTGGGGGGCAAAGTGTGATTTTTACAGGACCAACTTAGCCAGCGCCTTATATTTATAATACCATGATTGCAATTTTGCCTGTACTTAACTGCAGGGAAATATACAAGTTCACAGTAGTATTCAGTTCAACTGAATTAAAAGCTGGTTAGATGTATAAAATCCTATTCTGATATTTTTGTTGAGTATGTCAACCCATCTTTGCTTATGAGTAGGTCACTATTGTCCTTATTATCAAAATTTCCACCCACTGTTTTTAAATGTTGTTAGTGCTATTAAGTGTGTTTACTTGATATATCTCGTCATCTTAAAAGATTATTGTTGTGAACCTATGATCTTTTCTCATACATATTATATTGGCAGTAAAACTGCCATCTCAGATTTTGAACTGTCCTGAATGCGCCCTTTCTCACATACACTTTTGATCTCATTATTTTGGTGCTGACCTTATGTTAGTTTACTGAAATAATATGTACCATTATCACTTCACTTCATGATGTCACTCTGAAATCAATCTTATAATTTCATATGTCGACGATCATAAAATACTGTCCATTCATCTACAGACTCCACATTCTTTTTCCGTATGTAGTATGATATCTTGTGAGTTGTGACCAAAAATCCTGAATCTGCAAAAATGTTGTCCCTGTTGCTTTACCAACTTTGGATTTGTGTTATTATTGCTTTACTATATTATTATGTCTATATATTCTACTTGGGTAAATGCATTTATTATTTATAATTCCATGAAATTTGTTAACAGGGGCACCAATTGAATTGTTATATCATATTATTTTATTCATTTAATTTTCTAATGCTGGTTACATGTCTATAAGTTCTATATTTTGATGATGCTACTATTTACAGATTGCAAACTTTCTATTTGTACTGTTCTCTCTATGCTGCTTTTGTAAGATGACTCCTTTTTCGCAACTTCTGCAGAATTTAGTGAACAATTTGATATCAGTTGGTTCAGGAAGAGAAGCTGCGTTTGCGGCTGCTCTTTTGGGAGACAATGTACTCATGGAAAAGGCTTGGCAGGACACAGGGATGCTCGCTGAGGCTGTTCTCCATGCTCATGTATGATGTTTATATAATTTAAGTATTAATTACAAAAATATCCTTGAGGTTTCTATCCTTCAAAATTACAAACACAACCCCCCCCGGCCCCCCGGACCTTTGTTTCTATTTTTCAAATTGCCCTTTTGAGGTGGCATGTGTTAAGCAACTACAAACCTCAAGGAGGTGTTAGTAAATTTGAAATTTAACTTTTTTTGTAAGGGATAATTAAAAAAATACCTTGATGTTTAGGGTAATTACGGAAAAACCTAAAGAGTTTAAAAATTACAAAAATACCCCTGGTGTTTGTTTACGCCTTAAATTTAATTGGGTAACTGTAATATTTTAATGAATGTAAAGGGGGCTTTTGAAATATTTTTGCTTATGAAGAGGAAAGGAAAATGTAAGATGGAATCAAACCTCAAGGTTTTTTTATTTTGTAATTTTGAAACTTCTCTAGTTTTTTTTGTAAATACCCCAAACCTCAGGGGCGGTTTTTGTAATTATCCCATTTTGTAATTAGGCTAAACCCCATGGACAGTTTTTTAATTTACCCATAATTGAACTCTGAATTTAAGTGTGTAAACCAAACTTCATCGGTTTCTTCAGGCTCACGGTCGACCTACATTGCGAAGCTTGGTTCAGGCATGGAACAAAACACTGCAAAAAGAGATGGATTACACTCCATCAACCAAAATGGACGCCGCAGCTGCATTTTTGGCATCCCTCGAGGAATCCAAGATCACAAGCCTACAAGACGCGGCAAAGAAACCTCCAATCGAAATCCTCCCGCCCGGAATGGCATCTTTGTACGGTCCTAATCCCGGTCAGTCCGGTCCGAAAAAGGCCGGTCCTGCCCTGCCGAGTACGCAACCTGGCAAACCGTTGCTATTGGAAGGCTCTACAGCCACACCCCAAACCGCATCCACTTCAGAGTCCAGTGCTCCGCCATCCACTGAATCAGGTGCTCCACCGACATCCACGTCAGAGTCGAGCGCTCCGCCCTCAAGTGAATCAGGTGCTCCACCGACCCCACCTGCATCTGAAGCTTCAAAGATTTCAGAGCCGGGCGCTCCATCGGAACCCCAGTCGGATTCTTCTGCTCCCTCTGTAACTGATTCTATCGACCAGAGTCCTCAATCTAATGATAAAAATGTAGAAAACCAGGAACAGCTGTCATCAACGCCACCGAGTGTTTCGACGCCTACTGGAACCGACGGAAGTGTCCCACCGGTATCCAGTAATAGTACAGTTGCCTCGGTTGGTGGGCCCCAGCGTTCGAATAACCAAGGGACTGGAGTTCGGCCTGAACTCCCGATGATCGACTTTACCTGAGAAACCGTATTGGTCGATATTTATGGTTTCATGTTCGATTAAAGTCTCATCCTTTCGAAGGTTCCGTTTTCTTCTTCTTGTATCTGTATCTTCCAGGTGTGGTTTTTTTTTTTTTTTTGTGTGTGTGTGTGTTTTTCTTTCCAATTCATTCAGGGGCACGCTTCGATGTAGCATTGTTTCCGAGATGATTGTTAAGTTTGATGTAAATTGAGATAATATTGTAAGAGTAACTAATGCATTGTTCTACAGCCTTGCGGGAAAAAGTTAGTATAATACCATCAAAAACAAATTTAATGTAGATATTTAGTATATTACGACAAATTTAATGACCCAGAAGTTCAATTAAGTAGTGCCATAATATTTTTCATTTTTTACCTTGCAACAAATCTTTTTTTTCCTATCATATTTTAAGTAGGCGTGACAATTTTTAACACGGCAGAAGCTTGATAAATGGTTAAAGTTGAGGCTTGGGGGTAGGTTAAAATTGAGTCGGACATGAATAACACGAATGATGATTAGGTCGGGTTATGGTTATTTGAAATGATACGATTAACCCATTTGAACATATTGCGTTGTTATTATGTTGTTTTTTGTAATATTTTTGATTGATTGAATATGTTGTTAGTATAATGTTTGAATTTCAAAAACATTCAATGTATGCAAATATAATATGGGTGGGGCTATTTACACCCCTTTTTTTTTCTTATTACACCCCACGCTTTTAATTTAATACATTTTATTCTCATTATATCCTTTTGTTAAAAAAAAAAAAAAGAAAACTTAGAAGACTTAATCCCCACCACCACGCTGCCTCCACCACCACCACCGCCCACCATCCTGCACAAACATTTTGAGATTATAAAATGTTTTGTGAATGTTAATGCCTTAATGGATTTCTACTTGGATGTAATAGGGTAATTCAACC
This sequence comes from Rehmannia glutinosa, assembly GCA_016081115.2. Lineage (NCBI taxonomy): Eukaryota > Viridiplantae > Streptophyta > Magnoliopsida > Lamiales > Orobanchaceae > Rehmannia > Rehmannia glutinosa. The sequence goes on from JABTTQ020002927.1 coordinate 622,239, forward strand.
CACCCTCACGAGAGCTTAATTTACAGCACCAGAACATTTAAATAAGAAAAAAAAAAGAATTGAGAGGAGGTACGCCGCCGGTGCACTCCACCGCGGCTGCTGCAACACAGTGATTTTAGCGGCGGCTGCAACATAGTATTTTAGGGTGGGAAAGATGTAAAAATGAGGGTTGGGAAAGGGGTAAAATAGAGATTAAAGAAAAATTTGGGTGTATTAATAAAAAATGTGGGTGTAAATAGCCACACCCGTATAATATTTGGATTAGAATTAACTCATCCAATCCATGTGAAACATATAAATAGACGAGTTATTTAGTTTTTTAAATATACAGGTTCTTTTGGATCGACCCGAAAAACACGAATAGTAAATATGGCGAGTTAAGGTTGAAAAATTTATCTTGAATAATTAAACGGGTCGGATTAGTATTGCGAAAACCAGCCGCGAATAACACGAATATATGTTGATTAGGTTCAATGATTTACATTAATAAGTGCAAACGCAACTCTAAAATTTCAATATTTGAACTTCAACGTTACTTTAAGGATATTAAAAATGAAGGTAAAATTTAAAATCAAATCATATATATTTGTTGAAATTGCAAGGGGCATATGCAGTATATATTTTCATATCAAGGGACCAAAATAATACCAACATATAATTGTGGGGACAAACTGAAATTACCCTATAATTAAAGGAACTTTCTTGAAGTGTAAGTCAAACATAAGCCACGTGACCCATCATCCATCAAACAAAAATAATATAATTAATTTAATATGTTTTATATATTACCCAAAACTCCTCTCACATGACATGGGATATGATGATGTCCCTACCAAAACCTTCCAAAGTTGTTGGAAAAGTTGCTACTCTAATTTAAATTAAAAATAAAATTAAAAATAAAAAAGAAGTGTAGAAAATTCTTTACAAGTTTCGGCCAATTTGGACCAAACACGCTATTAGAATTATATTTATGTTAATATAATTCATTAATTCACTAATTACTTATAATTCCAAGAAACTTCTTATAGAGCTTTATATAGCTTTTGTGCATGCTCTTTCTATCAATTTTTTTTAGAAACAATCAATTTCGTTAGTAGAAAAAAATTTCAACTGATAACAAAAATCAAAATCGTAAAATTTACAAAAGCATAGACCTATACAAATTTGAAATATAGACATATTTCACAAAGTAAATTATAGTTTAAATTTTACTTATTTTTCCTGTTCCAAGTTTTCATTACTTTGGGACTTGCCAAGAAAATCAGATGTGATTTGAGAAATTAAAAGTTAATTGAACATACTTTTATTTAATTAACTAGATATTTTACCAAGAAAATTTTATGTTGGAATATTATGGAAAAAAGAGATTTTTTAGAGTAAATAAAGTATTTCTTGAATTAACTTTATTTAAATATTTTTTACTGATAACAAGATTAAAATCGTAAAACCTACAAAATTATAGACTTACCCATGTTAAAAAATAGACATATTTCACAATAAAGGAAAGGGAAAATAAGATTTTTAGTCCGGTAAGTTGGACATGTTTTAGAATTAGTCCTCTAAATTGTCACATTCATTTTTTAGTCCTTTAACTTTCAAATTTCTAGATATTCAGTCCTTTAACTTAACAATTTTATTTTTGATCCTATAACGTAACATATTTCAGAAATTTGGTTCTATAACTTAACATATTTTAGAAATTTGGTCATGTAACCTTTTTTTTAGGGGAATTTAGTAATATAACTTAACAATAGTTAAATTTAATTAATTTATTAAAATGTTATTTCTAAATTAATTTTATTTTTCAAATCGAATGATTTTAATTAACAATTCATTTTTTTAAAAATAAATAATTATTTTTTAATTTAATTAATTTTTAAAAAAATATTTAAGCATTAATTTTTTAAACCTTATGAATTAAATGCATCTTGTACACTAGTCTACAGTTACATTTCTTGGAGATAATTATCCTCACTAAAGGTTAATTGCATAAATATGACAAATTATTCTTAAGTTACTAATTTGATGTAATTATTTTAAATTTCCTAGAATTCATTAATTATTTTAGAAATTTCTATTTATTTAAACTTTTTATTAATCAAATTAATTTAATTTTAATTGTTTTTATAATTTAATTAGTTTCCAAACATTGAAATTTAATTATTTTATATTTGGTCCTATAAAATAGTTAAATTTAAGGGAAAATAAGATTTTTAGTCCTGTAAGTTGGACATGTTTTAGAATTAGTCCTCTAAATTGTCACATTCATTTTTTAGTCATTTAACTTTCAAATTTCTAGATATTCAGTCCTTTAACTTAACAATTTTATTTTTGGTCCTATAACGTAACATATTTGTAAATTTGGTCCTATAACTTAACATATTTTAGAAATTTGGTCATGTAACCTTTTTTTTAGGGGAATTTAGTAATATAACTTAACAATAGTTAAATTTAATTAATTTATTAAAAGGTTATTTCTAAATTAATTTAATTTTTCAAATCGAATGATTTTAATTAACAATTAATTTTCTTTAAAAATAAATAATTATTTTTTAATTTAATTAATTTTTAAAAAATATTTAAGCATTAATTTTTAAACCTTCAATTAAATGCATCTTGTACACTAGTCTACAGTTACATTTCTTGGAGATAATTATCCTCACCAAAGGTTAATTGCATAAATATGACAAATTATTCTTAAGTTATATGTAATTATTTTAATTTTCCTAGAATTCATTAATTATTTTAGAAATTTCTATTTATTTAAACTTTTTATTAATCAAATTAATTTAATTTTAATTGTTTTTATAATTTGATTAGTTTCCAAACATTGAAATTTAATTATTTTATATTTGGTCCTATAAAATAGTTAAATTTAATTATTGCTAAATTATAGGACTAAATTTCTAAAATATATTAAGTTGTAGGACCAAATTTCTGAAATATGTTAAGTTTTAGGACAAAAAATAAAATTGTTAAGTTAAAGGACTGAATAACTAGAAATGTGAAAGTTAAAGGACTAAAAATGAATGTGACAATTTAGAGGACCAATTCTCCAAAAGGTCCAACTTACAGGACTAAAAATCTTATTTTCCCTAAATTTAACTATTGCTAAGTTATAGGACTAAATTTCTAAAATATATTAAGTTGTAGGACCAAATTTAAAATATGTTAAGTTTTAGGACCAAAAATAAAATTGTTAAGTTAAAGGAGTGAATAACTAGAAATGTGAAAGTTAAATGACTAAAAATGAATGTGACAATTTAGAGGACCAATTCTCCAAAAGGTCCAACTTACAGGACTAAAAATCTTATTTTCCCTAAAGGAAATTATATTTTAAATTTTACTTATTTTTCCCCTTCCAAAGTTCTTTTTTTTTACTTGACAAGAAAATTAGATGTGAGTTGAGAAATTAAAAATTAATTGATCATACTTTTAGTTTAATTAAAAATATATTGTACCAAGAAAATTTTATTTTGGAATATTCTGGAAAAAAAGTTAAATTTAGAACAAATAACGTCTCTCTTGAATTAATCTTTTTTTTTTTTGTTGTATTTATTAAGAAAACATAATAAATTTTAATTTTAATAGAGTGCCACTCAAGAAAAAATATCTCTATATGTCAAAAATATTTCATTACATATATATAATATCTTTGCTTTTTTGCCTCTTCACTTTCCATTTTCTTCCCTAAAACCCACCTTCTTTTCCCACCTCTCTCTCCCGCCTCCGTCTATGGCGGCGACACCAAAATAAACCTGAAAACCTCCGTTAATCTATCTGAAACCATGCCCACCTTTACTACTATTGCCTTGGAGAATCTACTCGAACCCAGAGTTCGAGACTCTGTCAAGAAGCCCTTTCATGGAGACCTAGAAGACCCCGACCCGAGAAATGAGGGCACGAGACACTTGTACATATCGCCTGCTCTCTACGCTACTCCGGAGCAGGCTCCGATACCCGATCATTCCTCGCCCGACCCGTCATCCCCTTCTCCTTACGCAGTCAACCTCAAGCGCCGACGCGGTGGAAATGAGAGGAGGGGTGGTGGGGTTCCGGAATTGCCCTCTGGAAACGAGGCGGATGAATTGAATTTGGAGGAGGTGGCGGAGAATTCTGTAAATGAGGACTTGGTTGGAAATGACGATGTTGGTGAAGAAGAGAATGAGGGGTTTCTCGATCCGAGGAGTGAGGCGATGAGCGTGGAGAGTGAGGTGGAGGCGAATGATTTCAACGCTAATCAAATCGAGTGCCGGAGCTTTGTTTCTGCTCAAGGGGAATTTTTCGATGCAATTGATGGTAATTTTTTTTTTTTTTTCATTTTTGGCCTTAGGGATTAGTGGATGAAATTTATGGTTACTATCTGCTAATATTTTTTTTTTTTTTTGGGATTTCACATTCTGAATTTGGATGTTAGGGACAGATTCTTAAATTCATTTTTCATGTTTATAGTGTGTGTAGAAATAGTGGTGAAGGGGGAAGGCGATTTTACAAGCTGTAAGTAAATATAATTGCTAGTGGTATTTATTGTGTTGAATGTTATAGGTGCAAATAGTATCCATTGACATACAAAGTTCGAGTTGCAGAAGTTTGAATTAATTACATTCGGATGATCATCTTAATAGATTTAACATGATTCAAGATCTCAATTGAAGTATGTGGGAGATGTGTTTGTAGAAATCTCTTCGTTTAACTGCACAAATTTATCCGGAAAAAACGGAAGTGCCGGGTAGCTAGTAGCTAGCATTGACTGATCATGTTTTCCTCTAGGATATAACTCACTAATCATGGTAGTTCTTGTTTATTTATGTTCATCTTCTTGTTGGAGTTAGAGTAATGATGTTGAACTTGATTCAGATTTACGACTTGACAATACAAATTGACTTTTATGCACAGATTTCTCCTCCGATGGTTCCATTTCAAATGTGCCTTCCTCTGATTCTAGAGTTGAATCAGAATTGCATGCCACAAAGCTCAGTCTTCTTGAGGAAATCGAAAAGAGAAAGGCTGCGGAGGTAACTCTTATGTTGATGCGCAGTCAGTGGGAGAGGATCAGGAGCCTTATGTCTGAGGCTGGTTTCACATTTCCCGCACCTCCAGCTGCTAGTGATAGCTTGCAAATTGAAGACAATCTAATGGACCAAATTTCCCAGGAAGTTATTGTTACTAGATTTGTTTCTGAAGCAATTGGAAGGGGTCAAGCACGTGCCGAAGCTGAAGAAGCTACTTCTGCTATTATTGAATTGAAAGATCAGGAGATACTGCGGTTACGGGATAGACTGCAGTATTATGAAACTGTAAATCATGAAATGTCCCAGAGGAAGCTTGTTGGTATGTTTTCAGAATTAGACCTCATTTGTGTCAGCAGTTTGCAATTTTAATCCTTAGATGATCTCTTGCATAAAAAATCTTTCTTGCACTATTTTCACTTGTGCATTCACGGGGACTAATTTTTTGGTGGGTACATTTTCTTATTGATTAGGTGGCTCATAGTCTATCTTGTGATCTGGAATTATTACGATCATGTTCTATGAAGAGTTTTAACATAACACTGGGCCTTCTCTTTGATCTTTTCTTGATGGGGGTTCTTGAAAGTTTCTGGTTCTATGATTACTCAAGTGGAAGGACCGACATAGAAAATATACAGAGAGATAAATTACAGCTTTTTTCCACCCCTCACCTCAAAATGAATGACATTCTTTTTTTTTTTTTTTTTGGTGGGGGTCGGGTGGATCGTTGTGTTTTAAGAAGAGAAGAACTCATGCAAAGGGGTGTTGGGGTTTTGGTTTGTGTAGTGGTATTGATCACTCAATGGTGGGACTAGGAACTGATTGAGGAGAAGCTCGATATCGTTTTTTGGGATAATTACAAAAGACTCCCTAAGGTTTGGATAATTACAAAAAAAACCAGACATGTTTGAAAATTACAAATAAAAAAAAACTTGTGTTTTGATTTTGTCTTAAATTTAAGGGAGTAACTTAGTATTTTTAGAAATTCAGGGGATTTTTGAAATATTTTTTTGCTTATGAAGGAGAAAGTTTAAGATGAATCAAAACTCAAGGGGCTTTTTGTAATTTTCAAAAATCGTCATGTTTTTTTGTAGTTAGTCCGAACCTTGGGGAGGTTTTTGTAATTATTCCTTTATTTTTTTCTTTATGCTGTTGGTAAAATAGAGTACAAAAGAATCATTTAATTAATCTAATGGTTACGACCAGTGGCTTCAATTCATTTTACACAAGCAGTAGGGTTTTGGACACCACAAAAGCAGCAATATTATTTAATTCGGACGGATGTTATATTCCTGATTGTCATGCTCTATTGTTCTTCTCTATATATCTGTTAGTTCTGTATCGAGCGCCATCAAATTCTGCTTTAAAAAGTGACAGAATTAGAGTATTTATGTCAAGCTCAGGATTGGGGATTTTATCATTCATGCACTTTTAGTTTATCTATTACTCTCATGCAATATTTTGCTTTTTAACAGGTTCTATGAGGTTTCTTCCTTGACAATTAAACTAAATAGCCACTTGCATTTGTTTCAAGGAAAACTTGAATATGGGCCCAGTAATTATCTAAACAATATGTGAATGTTGGCAACCTTTTGCATCTTTTGCATAGTACTTAAACATGCTATTTTGTTAATTCGCGAATGTTTGAACACAATATTAAATGGTAACTGGTGACTCGCTTTTATTTCTACTTAATTTTCTCGGTTTATCACTGCAGAGGTTGCACGAGACAACAAGAAAGGAAAAGGAGTCGTCGGAGGTGGCTATGGAGCTTTATTGGATTGTCAATCACAATAGGGGCTTCTTTGGCTGTATATTCATACATTCCTCAGACTAGTGAGGTGAAATCTGGCGACTTAACTGATGCATCTTCAGTCGGCGTCTCTGAGACCTCCCAGGGATAGTTTTTGTTCGGTCGACTTTCAGGTTTGCCTTATATGTTCTAATTAGAGTTGGATCAGAGCTTAAGTAGGTGAAATCAATGGCTTTTTTTTTTTTTTTTTTGTGATCTCAGTATCCTGATTTCTACATTTGTTAGCTATGTTATCTTTCTTGTGACCATTTTGGGCATTTTCTCAATTGCATTGTTGCAATCTTAGAAGCTATGGATTATTACAACTCGAGTACAGTATTTATATTCATTAGTTCAACTATAAATCAAGGGATCTGAAATTGAATTTGAAACCACAGGTAGGAATTTTTATCTCCATACAATATGGGATATTTAGAAAGACGCCTTGAGGTGTAGCCTAATTACAATTTAAAAAAGGGGATAATTACAAAAGACCCCCTGAGGTTTGGGCTAATTACAGAAAAACCCATGGATGTTTCAAAATTACAAAAAACCCCTTCAGGCTTGATTATGCCTCAAATTTAAGGGGTTAACTGTAATATTTGTAGAAATATCATGGGTTTTTTGAAATGTTTGTTGTTTATGAAGGGAGAAATGTAAGATGGAATCAAACCTCAAGGGTCTTTTTTGTAATTTTAAAACATCTCTGTTTTTTTTGTAATTAGCCTAAACCCAGGGGTGTTTCTGTAATTATCCCTTAAAAAAACAATTATCTTTCAATATTACGAATATTCCCTTAGCACATGTTTCTATTTTACAAAATGCACCTATTGAGGGGGGTAATTTGTATAACAAATCAAAGCTCAAGGTGGTATTTTGTAATGCCTCAAGGGGTATTCGTAATATTAAAAGATAGCTGGAGTTTTTTGTAATTAGCTAAGGGGTAGTTTTTGTAATTATCCCCATACACTATTGCTTAAATTTGCTTCTGCCAAGGTAGTAGGAATATTATTCTTGTGCTAGAAAAGTAGCTCCATATAATCCAATTGCTTCTTAGGTACCCATTAATGGTGACTAGTATATCGCCCGTGCAGTGTAATTAATAAACCATTGTATAATCATAAATCATAATGTAAGATCAAATTTCGAATACATGAAGCTGAAATTGGAATGATAGATTTAAAAGCATGATTATTAATCCATACAATATTTTAACCAATTTTAGATTTAATGGTAAGTATGATTTTGAGAAAATAAGATATTATAATTTTTTTAAATTAAGAAAATATAAAATCGGCAAGCAAATAAAATTTATCTTATCATAAATAAATAAAAAATCAACATTATGGGGGATTGCACCAAAAATTCAAGTTGCTTTTGGATTTCCTTCTTGATAAATCACAACTGCAGCATTGTCATCATATGGTATTATCATACTGCTGTCACGTTTAAGTTTTTTACAGGTTTAAGTTTTTTACAGGTACAAACAAATGAAACAATTATAGAATATGGATTTCTAGGGGCATATTTCGTTCTTTGATCACAGCAACAATAACGTCACCAATATGAGCATGTCGGCGATTACTAGCTCCTATGATTCGAATACACATAGAATATGGACAAAAAAAACTAAAATCTACGAATATTAGGCCCCAGTGCACAAAATTTAGCAAAATTCACCAAAATTCTCAACCTTATTTATTAATTCAAGTTTCCGTCTATATAATAAAATAAAATTTACCTAAATTATAATTTTTACCACATAATTAAATTATAATTTGTTTTAGACGGGAAAATATTTTGACTACTATTAACTATTTACATACTACATATATATAGAGATGTCCTATTGTATATAGAGCAAGTCTCTTGTGAGACGGTCTCACAGATCTAAATCCGTGAGACGGACCTCCTAAGGGCTCCGTCTTGAGAACATGAACCATGAAAATAAATTTAAAAATAATAATGAACCATGAAAAAACAAAAATAAACCCTAAAAACATGAACCATGAAGAATAAACCCGAAAAACAAAAATAAACTCAAAAAATAAAAAATAAACCCTAAACAAACTAAAAATCCAAATCAATTAAAAATAAACCCAAGAAACAAAATAAACCCTAAAAAAACAAATAAAAACCCTAAAAAAAATAAAATCTGAAAAAAAAAACCTTTAAAACTTTGTGTAAGGGCTCCGTCTCACGAAACTAAATCCATGAGACCGTCTCACGCAAGTTTTTGCCTTGTATATATACTATATATTTGGTTTGTGGATAAAGACCAAGTGTAGTTTTTTGCAGGACACTTGGATTGTAAGTGTTATACCAAATGCATATACACATGGTGTAACATCTACAAGACCGCTATATCACTAGGCATAAGACAGTCAATTGCAGAGTTAGGAGGCCCTGCGGGGTGTGCGTCCAAACATGGGGTGGGACCATGTGTAAGACTTGTATGAATACCAAATATCAGGAGCTATCCTATTGGGCACCTCATTTGGTTACACAGTGGCCCATCATCATTAAGAATCAAACAAGCCATGACCAAAGAAAGTGATATGTTGTTCAATTTTCGAAGCAAAATATGAAGATTTTTACGTGGAGCTTGTATCGAGTTCTGATATTTTAATCCACAGTTTAACTCTTTCTATTGCTTTCCTTTCCTTACTATATTTCGAATTTTCTCAACATTACAAAGAAAATATGCCACAAAAAAATAGCATCAGAAGAAAAAGCAAATAAGAAAAATGAGCATCAATTTCGACAATATCTTTTTTAGTTAAGCAAGAACTTGTCATTGATATAATAGCATCATTGATCTTATATTTCAACATAAACCTAAAATAGGTAACAAAAAAAAAATTGCAAAGATAGAACAGTTCCTTGTAGCTCAGAAATGAGTCGAATGACCAATACTAGGAACGGTTAAGAAATTTGACTGAGTAATGCTTAAAAACTGATCACCAACCCATTTTTCTAAAAATTCCCATCTAGCCCCGATTAGTCCCTAACTAGACGCTAGGCTCCTCTTGTCCGCCTAGGTTTTTCTTCCGACTAGATCCTGCCTAACCTCTAGTTTGGGCAGTTTCGCTGCGCCAGGCTGCAGCCTCAATCGCGCCCGATTAGCGTCTACATTCTCTCTTCATAAGCATTCAACTTTAACTTATAGCCCGTTAGTTACCGCAGAAAGCAGGCGAGACAAGGCTCTCCACAAAGATGCATCCGTCTGTAAATAAAGCCGGAACCCCATTAACAACCAAGTCCCTCGACGTTCCGTCTTTAAAATTTAAAACGACCAAACACGGCCCTTCAACTACCGACACAACTTCATCATCTCCAATAAAACATAGAGGCTTGAACATACACTGATCAAAATACATACTGAATTTGGTCCAAGATTCCGACACATTATACTCTTTCATAATCCAAACATCCACTCCGCTATAGCTTGAAGTATCAACAACACAAAGACAACCCCCAAGAACCACAAGTTTTTTAAATAAAAATTTACCCACATCAATACCACGCGGAGCAGGAATCTCGAAAAACACCTCATTAGCCAAATCGAAAGCAGCAATTAATACATACGGACAATCCAATTTACTATTCATTGACAACCAATGGATAGCCTCATTGACGAAAACTCCATAGGCGAAATCAAGGTCGGCAAAAGGATAAGGAGAAATCCCAATCCTTTTCCAAACACCCGTTTTAACAGAATACACATCCACAAATGTATCAAGATAACTTGGCCTGGACCCATTGTATGTTTCAAGATACGAAAGTACGACGACCTTATAATCATCTCTAAGACTGTCGTAACCGATTGCGTGCATGGTAAAGCTCTCGCTCCTCTCGAAAGCCAGAGGCGAAGTTGGTATCTTCGCCTGCTGCAGAGTAATGGGGTTCACCAGAATTACCTCGTCGTCCACATTTATAAACAAAACCAATCCATCACAAGAACCCACAACCTCAGCCCAAAGATCTGGCAATTCGAGCTCTCTCGAAACGGTGTCGTCGTCTTTGATGTTGGCGATGGAGTGGATGGACTGAGAATGAGTGATGAGAATGAGATTTTCTTGGCGGGTTTTTCGAGTTCGAGCGAGGTGGGATTTGATGAAGCTGGGTGTGGAAAGCAGAGTACGCCATGTTTTGGCTAAACACCTGCACTTGCCTACGGATTTTGTGGGAAGACGTGAGAAAATGTCGATCAAGATTTCTTCGGGAAGGTCCGATGTCACCATTTTTTGTTCAAATCCCAGCAGAAATGACACTGTTCACAAATTTTTCAGAAATTCCAAGTTCCAACACTACTCTTTATGCCTACACCTTAAAATGTCTCCCTCATTCACCAGAAAAAAACACAAAAAAAATTGCAGGGACCAATAATTATATTAAAAAAAAAAACGGCTCGATTTATTCCACTAACTGTTGGGAATTTCGTAGGAAAAGTGGAGACAGATGAGTGAATTAAGGCCGATCTTACCTTCTCAAAGAGTAGTTCCACCGGAAATTAACAACCTCCGAACAACTGCGACAAACACTGGATCGTGGCCGTCGCAATCCGAAATCGACGGTGTTTCGAGATGTTTGGTTCCGGCAAAGAAAACGGGCAAACGATTGTAGGGTACAGTTCAATGTTCAATCCCCTTTCTACATTGGGATGGCAATGGGTCCAGTTCTCCGAACCATACACCCCTTATTTGGGGTGGGTATGAGTCCAATAAATGGGTATAGGGCGGGTAATGGGTATTGCTTTTTAGACCCGGGTGGGTATGAATTGGGTAACGGGTATGATAGGACCGACCCATATAATTTTTAATTTATTTTGTTTTTTATTTTATTTTATATATAGAATGAATATATTGTATTATTGTTGTTCAAAAACTCTTGATTTATATATATTGGTGTTTATTTCATAATTCATATAATATCTATAAAATTATATAAATAATATAAGTTTTGAGTGCATTATTTTGAGTAAAAATCGTACAGATTTGGCCAAATATATGAAGTTGACGAGTCTAACGGGTCTTACTCGCAAGACATGGGTATGGGTATGGGTATGTGTATTGCATTTTCTTAGTGGGTAGGTTCTCGGGTCCAGCGGACCCGACCCATTGACATCTCTATTACTACACAGTCAAAAGTATCAATTTCGACAATATCTATATATTTGAAATCTTAAAATTCATTGACGTAAATATTGTTAGAAATTGGTTTTAAAATGGTTGTTGACCCTATTTTGGCCAAGTTTTTCGGTCGTAAAATATTTGGTTCTAAAGTAGATGATTGTAGTGTGTTTAAATTTTCAAAATCAAATTCCAGTGAATGACAATTAATACATAATGTTGGATACTTGAATGAGCATTATGTAAAGGGAATATAAAAGATTTAATAATTAGTCTCATGTGAGGTTTAAAATTATTGTTTATCCTAATATATATTAGAAGGTGTTATGTTCATAAATCATAATGTTGGATACTTGAATGAGCATTATGTTCATAAATCATAATATATGCAAATGAGACATCATGATTTTGTAATGATGCTACTACATAAAAAAATGTAAGTCGTTTCATCTTTGGAACAATATATTGAACCGTGAGGAATAATGGGGATGTATTTGTCTTGCGAAAAAATATTTTTCTCGACTCAGACTTCTCTTTTTTACTGAATTCTGTCGATGTGGTTCTAGGAGATCCAAAAACATTCTCTAGTTGTTGTCCAGAAAAATTGTAATTTGCATTTCTTGTAATAGTTATGTTTTGATTGTAATTTTTCAATTTTGTAAGCAATTGTTGAGGACAACACCTTGTAATTTCCAACAAATTCAAGTATTATGATCATAACATAACACAAAGAAGGATTCTTGTAATCAATATTTAAAAAAAAAAATTGAGGGATATAATTGTAAGATATAATTATTGAAAAAGAAACATACTTAAATCTTCAATTTCATCGATCCTAGAAGCAAGTAAAGGTCTGAAAATTACAAAATAAGCACCAGATCATCAAGCTCTTAATAATTACAGATTAGTGTTAACTCATACAGAGGAAATTAGATTCACAAATGGAACTTCAAAAAAAAAAAGCCATTAAATTTAATGGAAATTGAGAAATTACCTCATCAGGCTGAGTTTCTCTCATCATTCCTCGTCCATAATGTCTATGAGGGATGCTGGTCTATATATACTTTGTTTTCATGTTAAAGAATATTCGTTTTATACCTTATTATATCCTTTCCAATTTTTGAAATAAATAAATAAATCGTTGTAGCATTATTGCATTACCAATATCGATTTTTAATAATTAGTAATCAATTTCAAATATTATGAAAATAGATGTAAAACTCACAAAAAGAATGAAGTTGAAACTTAAGGCCTTGTAATCTTTGAACATCCATTTTACCATTTGAAATATGATTTATTTGGAGAACTTGCAATTATTTTTAGAATTATGATATTGTGGATAAATTATAAAACATGTTTCTTATGAGACGGTGTGAGACCGTGATACTTTTAGTATAAAAAGTTATACTTGTCTAAATACACCAAAATTAGTGTATTTAGACAATTATCATTTTCTACACTTAAGTATCACTTTTTATAATAGGCAAAGTACTACAGTCCAAGGATCAAACTTTCAACTTCCGAATCCGATACTAGCTAGACTGACTAAAAGAATAGGATAGAGCTAGTCGTAACTCAATACGAATGCAGAAGTCGCATTGCGTTGTCGTCTCACTTAACTTTCACCGTCTCACATAAATTTTTACGATCATTAAAAATATAGATGTAACATGTCCCTATGGAACACAAATCTGTCCCATCATCTCAATTTTATTTTACTTAGACTTGTTTTAATAGCATAAATATATTTGAATCAAGTCTGAATGTTTGTTTTATTTTAAAACATGAATAGACCTATCTATTTATAGTTTTATTCTTTGAAAACTTATATATAATACTTATATGATATTTTCTTTTCGCCTAATCTATTTGATCAGGCACTCCATTTATTTTATTTTTCAAATCTTTGACAACACGAAAAATCATCGCTCAAAATTCAAATATTTGACGACAAGAATAAGATCAAAAGCTCCGCCCTCTCTATCTATCTATCCAATGGATGGAAGGGTCGAGGCCTTTGGTGTTCCTTCCAATCAAGAGTTGGGGCTTCACAATTGGAGTTGTCAATTTTGGCCCGGCTCGGTGGATCAGCCCGACCAATCCAATTTTTTACCAGGTTGTGCTGTAATATTCTAGGCCCGAAAATTATTGGGCTTCAAAAGCCTGACCCGAAAGGTCCGAAAAATCGGACAACACTTGCCCGTTTGACACTCCTATTCACAGTTACTAGCCAATAAATACACATTTCACTGGTTGAATTGAGAGCTCAGACTTTTTGTTTTCTATGAATTTGCAAACATTCCCCCTACGAGATAAATTCTTGATCGGCCTATTGCCATCTCTAAGATGTGAGATATAAATATTAATAAATAGTTAATAACCAAATAATAATATGCATTAATTAATTAATTTCATCAACTCCTATATTTATTTACTTTTCTGCTATGAAACACTGATACGTGTACGGAACAAATATAATATGATAAAAATACAAGAATACGGTAAATTTAAAATTTTAAGGATACTAGTACAATATGTATATACATATAAAATTATATATTTTTATATCATTGAAATTATAAACATACCAAATACATGATCTTTTTTTTTCGAAACGATAGAAATATATTCATTACTCAAATAAACTTACACTGCCAACTAGCAAATGGCCACCTTGAACATACATACATTGATACATGTCAAGGGGAGAACTCCGTACGAGAGGTAAAACTACCGTAATTCGAGGGAGCAAAACAAAAAACTACTAAAAAATAAATAAAACTAAGAACTCCAAAGGAAACTAAACCACCTCCGAAAGGAGGACTAAGGCACTCCGCAAGGGAGACTACCCAACTCGAACAAATCCGGGCACGAGCTACTACACGCACTGCAAGCCTGAAATTACCGACCGCCTACGAGTTTCGCAAATCAACCGGTAAAAAAAGAAAAAAAAAACAGAAAAATCGAAAAAAAATGGAAAAGAAAATGTCTCTCCTCACCCGATCTTCAACCGCAACCGGCAACCCATCACCTACCCGGCTCCAACTCTTCTCTTTGTAGCTCCGACCTTCGACTTGCCTCTACTCTCAATCGGAAAAACCGATCACCTCCGAATAACACAAGGGATATATCTTCATTGGCTCCATCATGAAATATGGTTGTGGAGGGGAGGGGATAAGGGAAGGAGGAGGAGGAGAGAGAGGGGAGGGGAGGGGGGCGGCTGGGAGGGGGAGGGAAGGGGAAGAGTTAAAAGTTTTAGGGTTTTTAGAGAGTGGGAAGAGAAAAGAGAGTAGTGAGAGAAAGAGTCTGTTTTTCCACTAAATACATTATCCAAACGGGCCTTTCTTAAAACGCAAATGTCGTGTTTCTAGATCTTTCCCACCACACCAAAAATACACACACAGTATCTTCTTCACTTCAACAACTCTTCTGCAAATGCCCATGGCTCTGAAAACCATTTTAACTCAATCCTTGTTCCACCCCAAATCTAAACTCCCTTCTCTTCCTCTTTTCAGCCGCCACTTCTTCCATTCCCCCACCGTATTACCACCGTGCTCCTCCCCCTTCTCCGCCGCGAAAATCTCCAAAACGCCCAATCCAATCTTCCTTCTAACAAGAACATTTTGCGCTCCCCCCGAAACGCCCCCACCCAAGAAACGAAACCCTAAATTGGTGAACTTCTCTCTCCCCTCCGACTCCGAGTACGATTCCGACACCACACCCCCCAAATCCGCGACGAGAGAAATCGACAAATCCAAGCTCCCACCGCCGTACAACCCGTTCAGCAAAAAACCCGCCATAGAAGAGCCCGATGACCCGAAAAACCTCCAAGAGGTCTTCGCCAAAATACGCAATGACGGCCTCATGAACAGTGCAGTCAAGATGTTCGACGGATTGTCCCAAGACGGATTAACCCACGAGGCCCTCGAACTCTTCGCCCAGATAAAGGATAAAGGCCAGATGCCGGACGTGGTGGCCCACACGGCGGTGATGGAGGCGTACGTGGACGCCGGTCAGGCGAGAGAGGCCCATAAAGTGTACCTGAGAATGCTGGCAAGTGGGGTGCTCCCCAATGCTTATAGTTACAGGGTGGTGATTAGAGGTCTGGTTCGGAGTGGGGATGCGAAAATGGCGAAAGAGGCGAAGAAGTACGTCGGAGAGATGGTGGGCCGGGGAATCCGGCCCAATGCGGAGATTTGTGTTGGGGTTTTCGATGGGCTGGTGAAGGTTGGGATGGAGGATGAAGGGAGAGAAATGGTGGAGATGTTGAAGGAGAAAGGTTTTGTGCCGGAGGAGAATAAGGTTAGGGAGGTTTTGAAGAATAAGAGAGGAAGTGTTTATGGCATTTTGATGAGTGTTTTGTATGGGAAGTGAAAAGTTGAAAGAAAGTCCGGGATTTGGATGTAGTTCGAGTGGTCAAATGACGTGTTATTGAGTAAGTAGTCCCGGGTTCGAATCTCAAATCCGTACTCTCCCGACATCTATTTCCCCCTTTCCTCTAATCCTCTTAGGAAACAAAAATAGAAGTCTATTTTGTTTTGTTATTTTAGTGGTGAAGTGAAATTCATTGCAGAGCTTGGATATGTTTTGGGTGCTATTTATGTATCTTGGAATTTCATGAACCATATTTTTGTAGCATGATATGCTTGATAGTTTTGAAATGTTAAAACTACTTATTTTGTAGCTTTGAGAGGTTTTATCATTTATGCCATTGCACAATAGATTTTGCCAAGGTGATGGATGCATTTGACCTTTTGTTTTGTTCTTTTCCACTTTTGGAGAAAATAGCGTGAATAAATTATATTGAAAAACGATAATAACTTTTGAGATTATGGTTGAATATAAAAAGAATTGTTATTATGATGGTTGATGTGATAATATTTTTAGAGTAATAATGATTATATTTGATAATGATTTAAAAAATAAGAGAGAGTAGTAGTATATTTGTGATATATTTATATAATGATAATAATTGATGTGATATTTTGTGTTAAAATTATAAATATAAGTGATTGATGATTGAAAAAATGAGAATAAGTGAATACTGAATTATTTGAATATTTTCACGCATGTTCAATGAGAAATTCGTCTGAAAAATAAAACAGATTGAAAAAATTCTCACAAGCAAGCATTGCCTATACATTTTACTTTTTAGAGGGGAAATTGAATTCCAAAAGGAGGGAAAAAAGTAATGGAGAAGATATATTCTTTGATGGTTGTCATTTTGCTAAAAGGAAAATATATTGAAAGCATAGGGAATTTTTTCTTTTGAAAGAAAAGCATAGGGAATTAAAATGCCCTAATTCTGACCAAGATCACAACACTAGCAAGTGTTTCAATACAAAACCATGGATTTGTAAAACCAAGGTAACATCAACACACATGGGAAATAAATACATAAGAGATCCATATATGCATCTCATTTGCGACGAACATCAACACACAACGGTTTCCAGTAACCCAAAATCACCACCTTTGACGGTTAATCGCGTCCTTTTAGTAGAGGAGATGCCGACAAAGACAAGTTTGAAGCTCGCAATACTCCACGAGTTGTTTCGCCCTGATCTTCAACACTGCCACCGGCAAAGAGCCCATCAGCCGAGGGCTTTGTTTGTTATAGGGCTTGAACTTTTGACCTGTTTACGAGCAGGGACCATAGGACGATTTTTTTAACTGACAACACAACTAAAAACCCTTCTTGCTAGGACATTCTTATGCTCTGTGACCGTCTTTCCACAGTTGAAACATGCACTGCCAATGCTTCTGTGAAATATATACATTTTGAATTCATTTCAACTAAAGATAAAATGATGGGGAAATATACTTCTTGAATGATGAAAATATGGAGTAAAATTTCACACACATTTGAACCTCATGGACAAAATAGAAAATCCCCATTGTGAAACACACCATCTGAAGGTTGAAACTATGCAAGTACTCTGATGTGTAGTTATAATGGATTATCATTAGAGTAAACTACAAAAACTATCCATGGGGTTTAGTTTAATTACAAAAAACTTCAGTTATCCTTCAAATTTACAAATAACCCCTTAAGGTTTGTATTTAATGAACAATTACCCCCTCTTGAGGGTGCAATTTGTAAAATAGAAACAAATGACAATAGGGTATTTGTAATTCTGAAAATAGCTAGATTTTTTGTAATTAGACTGAACCGCAAGGGTATCTTTGTAATTAACCCTTTAATATTATAAAATTATGGATTAATTACAAAAAGTACCCTTGAGGTTTGACCTAATTACAAAAAAACCCAGCTAACTTTTAAAATTACAAAAAGTATCCATGAGGTTTAATTTGTCTAACATTTAAACCCATCATAAGCGAAAACATAGTTCAAAACCCCCATTCATATTTATAAAAATATTACAATTTTACCCCTTAATTTTAACCATGAGGGGTACTTTCTGTAATTTCAAAAGTTAGCTGGGTTTTTTTGTAATTACGTGAAACCTCAGGGGTTATTTTTGTAATTATCCCTAAAATTATTCTTGCCCAACAGTGTTTGAAAACCTGCCATAATAATCACTTGGAGGCCCGTCGTCTTGCAACGCGGGCAACTGCATAATTAAGGCAAATTCAAATATGCAAATAGACATCAATAAACTGATAATAGGACCTTGATATATATCCACAACTCATATGACATGAGAATCATATGACTATGGCTTTCATGGAAAAAGTGTCGTTTCGTTTAGACTGTTGAGAAAAGCAAGCCAAATAAAAGCTCACCTTATTGATTCTGCTAATAGTGTTACCCTCTGGTATCTCCTTAGTTAGTAACTATTTTCCAATCTCTTATGGGAGATCAAAAACTGCTCATGGGACCTGAAACCATATCAAATTAATTAACAGAGCGAAAACTCTTGTACAAAGCAGTGGTACAAAATTGACTTGTATCTGAGCATAATTCACTTTTTCATCAGCGGTAAGGTATATTTTTCCTATTTCATCATCAGCAGCAGAGTAAACATCAGACAGAAACCCAGTAACATATCTAGTGAACATCAAAACAGATGTTCTTTGTTTCCTGCACGTCCTGTTTGTCCAGATCGATGCACAAATGTTTTTGGGTCGTTTGGAAGCTCATAGTGGATAACCTTCGGGGGGAATCAGCAAAAATATTCACATGAATATCAATTGTACATTATCAACACCTGGCATTGTACTGACACCATCCAGATACAAATTCTGAAACAAGTAAGATTCCTATTAAATCAAACGAAAACATAAAAGAGACCAAACAGTGTCTTCCACTCTTTTCTTTAGTAGTCATATGAGGTGGGTGTTAGAAATTAAACACAAAAACCAAATCTACTAATTTAGGAACAAGCAACAATAAAATAATAACAAGCCAAAATTAAATAAGAGTCAAGTTTAGGATAGTCTGGGTCGAAGCACGCCGTAGCGCTCTCTTTAGAGAGGAAACGCCCCCACTGCACTGGTAATTTTGTTGATAGCACGTTCTTCTCCCAAGATTCGACAACTCGTTGATTCTATCGTGTGTGAAGCCGAAGTTATAACCCCGAACCACTCATTAACTCAATGCTCAAGACAATAGAAGAGGAATAAAAATCTGGCGAGTGATGTTTTTATTTCCTTTTGACCGAATGGACAAAGGACCAATTATTTGTATAATAACCAATAAAACAGTGAGGGTGAAAAGCACTTGAGGTTGAAAGCAATATATGTAAGTTGTACGTATGAGTATGTATCTTTCTGATGTATGGATTAAGTCCAACTTCTCATATTTATAAAGAAAGCCAAAAAACTGAAGTCAGGTAACTTATTCCAACAACTTGCAAATTTTTTGGAAAGTGGGTGTGACCACTTAGCCGTTAGTGGCTACATAATAGGACACTTAATTTTAAATCATTAAAAAAAATATTATCTAACAGTGGGCACTTTTTGTGGCTTCAGTGAGGAAACATTATCACTCAATGACTCAAACTGTCATTCATTTGAACATAGCCCTCTTTTCATTATCATTCAGTAGTTTAATGATCCACAACACATGCTTAGTAAGAAGTCTGAAGTATGTCAACAAGATCCTATGAACTTACAAGGTCAACATTGGGTATATCAAGTAGGGGTAGTAATTTTTGACACGACACGATAGCACCACACGAAAACGATACGAAAATAGCGGGTTAGTATTTAGTCTTATCGTGTTCATGTCCTTATCGTGTTTTTACGTGTTTACACGATAAGGACACGAACACGATAGTGACACGGCACGAACACGATAAGAACACGATAATGACACGTTTACATATTAGTAACACGATAATGACACGACACGAACACAATAATGACACGTTTACCTGTTAGTGACACGATAACCAGATTTTTTATATGTTTGTATCGTGTATTGTCGTGTAATACCATGTAATTTGTTATCGTGTATTAACATATAAATCATTTTCTATTTGTTTTTGACTTATCGTGTCGTGTAGTGTCGACACGAAAATTATCGTGTTCGTGTTCGTGTCGTAGCAGATCATTATCGTGTCGTGTTCGTGTTTGTCGTTATCGTGTCGACATGAAACACGACACGATAACACAATTTGCCACCCCTAATATCAAGCCCACGAGCAGCAACATCAGTGGCAACAAGAACTGTAAATTTTCCTTGTCTAAAACCATTTAGAGTTCTCTCTCTCTGGTATTGAGAAATGTCGCCTTGCAGAGCTTCTAAAGCAATGCTATTTGT
Source organism: Rehmannia glutinosa (assembly GCA_016081115.2). Lineage (NCBI taxonomy): Eukaryota > Viridiplantae > Streptophyta > Magnoliopsida > Lamiales > Orobanchaceae > Rehmannia > Rehmannia glutinosa. The sequence goes on from JABTTQ020002927.1 coordinate 642,900, forward strand.
TAATACCAGAGAGACTTCATCCGCATCAACATCCACACCACTGGAAAATGCACTCTTTTGCGTAACATACGAAAACCCTCCATGGATGCAGATAGTGTTCAGATATGGAGCAGACTCTTTAAATTCCTTTTCCACTCACCCTAAAGACTTATAAATGCTACCCAATTATATTTTTTTTTAAATTAACTTCAACTTGCAATTTTAGAGTGTTTAGTTTATTTTCTGTTATTTGTAACATATAATACTCATTTATCGTCTAAGCCTTCTTTGAGAGATGACTTGTGATTACTTGTCGCCTTACAATCGATCCCGTACTCTTGCGATCATCGCTAGATTAATTTAGGTGTTTAGCGATTAAACAAGTTTTTGGTGTCGTTAACGGAGAAGAATTTAAGCGTAATAATTATTGTGTTTATTTTCATGTTTTTATATTATGATTCTTTTTGTTTATTTTTATTTTAGCTTTAATTTCTCATGTGCGTTTGATCTGTTTTCCTAGTGTTGTTTATGCAAGGATGCAAGAATCCCAATGGGAGGGGGAACTCGTGTTGTTCGTGGACGATATCCATTGGGTTCCAAAATGCCCAACAGACGAAGTTGATGATTCTTCCGAAAGTAGTGAAAGCACTAAGGAATTTCAAGAATAAATTCCTAAAAAAGACCCTCCAGAACAAGCACCGGGAATGACTAATAATCAAGAGCAATCACAACGTTCGATGACAGATTTTGTTAGACCCGTCATTGGAACGACAACTCCATGTATCCAATTGGGGGAGGCAAATCGAAATTATGAACTTAAAATGATCCATTCCAATCAATTGTTATCCTTTTATAGTATGTCAAACGAAGATCCCCTCAATTTCATCCAGGAGTTTTATGCAGTCATTCAAACTTTTCCTCTAAAAGGTTTGAATGGAGATTAGTTGCAGATGAGATGTTTCCCTTACACACTGAAAAGATTGAGCCAAGTTGTGGCTTATGTCTTTGTCTCTTAATTCTCTAACTAATAGGGAAACGGTCTACAACAAATTCATGGGGAAATATTATTCTCAGCAGAATACTGCAAATCAACGGGCTAAGATCACTACTTTTAGCCAGTCGAGTGGTGAACCCTTTCACGAGACTTGGGATTACTTTAAGGGTTTATTGATTAGGTGCTCACACTATAATTATCCATTGGAGTTATTGAATCGATTTTTCTATGATGGGTTGACAATTATTTATCAGTACATGGTTTACAATACAGTCGGAGATGATATGGGTGCACACACGAGGCAGAACATCTATGACCTATTTGAGATTATGAATAATAGATCACATCGTAAGGGCGCATGGGGTAGATGGGCTGAAGCGGACTAGGTGACTCCATTATATGAGATCACCAATCACTTAGTGAAACTCATTAAGCAAGTTCAATTACTTGTAGTTCGTGGATCTCCAACGCCTCTTCTGATGAGTCTTGTGGGATTTGTGATGGTTATGGGCATGGTGCCAATATTTGTAATTTCATTCACGAGCAGTCGATGGATGGACAGACACAAGTCAACGCTATTCAAGGATTCAGTAACAACCAAAGAATGACCCCTTTCGCAAACATATAATCCAGGAGACTCACCCTAATTTTAATTGGGCAAATTCTACTCCAAAAATTTATCAACCCCAGCAACCACCACGACCTACATTAGAAGAGAGTTTGAATTCATTTATTCAAGTTAGCATGCAAACACAATAAGGTAATAATAAACGGTTCGAATCCTTGGAGGCCTCTGTTAAGCGAATTGATACTCAAGTTTGCGAGATACCTCGACATGTCTTTAAGAAAGAAAATTGCTTAGTCAATCAACACAAGCACAAGCCATCATTATTCTTCAAAGTGGTAAGATTTATGATAGTAAGATTGAGTTTCCATATGCTAGTGTTTCGTCTAACCCTTTAGGTGTTGTTGAGCCATCACTACCCACCAAATTTTGGTTAAAAAAACTGAATTCGCAATTTTGTTGCATATTTCAAGGACAATTATAACCACAAACTTATTCTTTGTATTATATTCAACAATATCAAATAAACCCATTTTAAAAATTCAAAAGACTTGGCCAATTTGCCATTTTCAAATAAAATGCAAACTCATATTCAATTAAATACAATGAACATATTAAAACTAACCTTATCCATAGTTTCAAACCACAATGAAAATATTTTCAATTGAACCTAATTACTGTCGAAGCTCGCTTTACATCTCCCAGAAACATTGTGTCTCCTATACCACAATTCACAACTCCATTTTTTTGTGTGTGTGATTCGATGTTGCTGCAAGGATTTTATTGGAGTTTTCTATTCGTTTCCCGCTTCTCGTCTGCATTTTTTTTTCATTGAGGGTCTGAAGCTATGGATAACTGTTAGTTTTGATGGTGTTCATTTTATTCAGGAATAATTACAAAAAAAACCCCGAGGTTTGGGCTAATTACAAAGAAATCCAAGAGTTTTTGAAAATTACAAAAACAAATATGAGGTTTTTTTTGTCTTAACTTTAAGGGATAATTGTAATATTTCTATAAAACTTAGGGTGATGTTAAAATATTTTTGTACTTATGAAGGGGAAAATATGAGACGATATCAAGTGTCAAGGTTTTTTTGTAATTAGCCTGAACTTCAAGGGTTTGTTGTAAATATTCTTATATTGAATTTGAGTTTGCATTTTATTGAATATAGTAAATTGGTAAAGTTTTTTGGATTTTTAGAAGAAGTATAATTTGATATTGTTATATATAATTTAAGTTTTATAGTTGTAACTGTTCTTGAATTTGCAAAAAAATTGGTAATTCAATTTTTATGATGTACAATTAGGTTGACAGTACGGATATAAAGACATAAATCAAATTTTAATAATTTGGGAGCATTTTTCATTGATGTCCCCATCCGAGCGTGGAGGGATAATTTATTAAAATTTCCTAATTCATTTGCAAAAAATACTAAATACTATTTTTTTTTTATGTAGCAAGAGTTTATGATCATTTTTCTTTAATAATTCCAAACAGTCAAACATCCCTTATAATTAAGTCTTTTACTTTGACAACCTTAATAATTAAGTCTTAATATAAGGTTTAGAGGATGCAAAATCAAGTGTATTTAATGTTTTTATGATTAATGGAGTATTTTAATTTTTAAATACAAATTGAAATTGGTTTAAGCAATGACAACAGAGCACAGCAAAAAACTTGTAACTAAGCCGCCATTATTGCCTGTCCAGCCCCCACGGCCGCGCCTTGCTCCAGCATTCTTCCGATTTTTTGCCCTGTTTTCAACAATCCCAATGCTTCTCCAAAACAGATCTATTTAGTATTTTAGTCAATCGATTTTCGGTTGCTTTTTTTGTGTGCCAACAACTGCCGGTTTCCCCCCTCGATTCCGTCGATAAGGTGAGTCGAGGAATTGGACTCATTTTCCTTTTATTTCGTCTTCAAGATTGGTTTCTGCTCGTAATTTTTGGACTCTGTAGCGACAATTTTGATTCATTTAGGCGACCCATTTTGATTTTTCGTTTTTTTTTTCAAACTTCTGATTGAATCTTGGACTTGTGCATTGTTTTGAAGTTCTTGTAGTCTTTATATCGAACAGTTTGTGATCGTTGTTATTTATTTTCTGTATTTGCGTTGGAACTACGTAACCTTCTGTTGGGTGTTAGGGTTTTTACAAGCTTCGAGGAATTTGGGGGAAATAGGTCATTCGATGAGTAGCAGTAAAAGTTGTTTCAATCCCTTGAAAAGAGAAAGAACTGAATTCTAGTATCGAGGTTTGTGTTGATTTTTCTTATGCATTTCTATTATTCGCTGTTATTTCATCCTGGTGTTGTATGGCATCGTTCTTAGCAATTGATGATATTTTTGGTATACCATTAGGCTTTCTTTTGGAGAAGAGCTTTATTTGGGTGTGTGATTTTTAGCCTGGACCGAGAATGGGGCCGATATACTACATACTGATAGCATTGCCTTGTACAATTGGCGCAATGACATTGGCGATTCTCCACATTTACAAACATCTATTGAATTATACCGAGCCCATATATCAGAGATACATTGTCCGTATCATCTTTATGGTTCCTGTGAGTATCTTACTACTCTGCATTGGACTTCTCGTTGATATGTTTGATAATGTGCTTCTGATTTATACAGTTGAATCTTTCAATTATTCTTGATCACTGTTGATAATGTTTGTGCAATAGTATGCCTAACCAAAATATTCTATGCTTATTAGATATTCTATTTTATGCTTTGTGATTGTATACTTAACCCATATACAATTTTTATGCTCATACACCTTCTATTTTTAGTTTTCTGAATGATCATTCATCCATTTGTCAGATGTGCCTTGGGGAGCCTTTTGAAGATGTGTAAATCCTTAAGAGTTGTTTCCTAGAAAGGAATTGATTGATCTGCTGTGACAACTAGAGTATAAGATATGTTTTGTGTGTGTGCGACTATGAGTTGGAGTGGAGTTAAGTTTACATGTCATGCCATGTTTTTGTTCTACCTTAAAGTCTCTACGAAAGTGAGTCTCAATTTATGTAATATGTACTCCTGCTGTAGTGGATGTTATGTCGTAGGCGACTAGGGTAAGATTACTTGCATTGTATTGAATGAGTGCCAAAGCAGCACACATGCAATTCTCATTATAAACAGCAGCTAAAGAATATGTTGCTGTTTTGGTATCTTCCCTCCATTTCGGTTTCTTTTATCCATTAATTCATACATTGGGAGAGTGTAAAATGCAAAACTTTTTAGCCACTAACATACATTGGGAGAGAAATATAGTTTTCATCTTACACAGCCATTGAGGGGAAACCCTTGCAAAACATAAAGGCTCTGGTCATCTAACTATCAAAACTAGCAGATAACCATTTCACATGAAATTGATACTACAATTTCCAGTACGATTCAGGTAATAACAAAAGACTTCCTGTATCAGTACATTTGGTTCTTATTATTAGAGCATCAAATTGAAAGAAAGTCTGTCCAGACTACTTAGGCTGTTTAATTATCTGGGGAGAACGGTGGAGCTTTGGATGTCTCATTTGACACATTCATTAGTCTGCAGTTGCATTTGTATTTGGAAACGCTGATTCTTTTCTAGCTTTAGTTTATTGTAGTAGATGCCATGGAGATTGGGGAGCTTCTGTGGCTGCTGCTTTTTCTGCCTTGTTTCTCTTTCTAGTGTGACAGGCGTCAGCCTTTTTGCTACTCTATTTTCCCCCTTTTCTTGTATTGAAGTATTGTAGGAAAACTTTTTTGCCTGTTTTCAGAATAGATCCGTACATTACCTCTTTGGATATGTTATACTCTTCAGGCTCATTGGAGCCCAAAAATACTAGTTTTCTGGAAGCTTCTTGTTCATATCTCTCATCAGAAGGCACTATTCTTTGGTGGTGGCGCTCTTTTCCTGTATATGTGTGTCAGCAACCACCATCTCATGGTTACATATATGCTGTTTGGCCAAGTGTATAGTTTTCGTTTAATAGGCAGTGAAGGAATAAATCCGTACTGAAGTGACTGACTGCAAAGTTGACGAAAGAGAAGGATTATCTGTCTTGTGGTAGATTGAAATTAGGCAGAGGTATTAGACCTGAATTTGATAAAGAACGAACAATGTCAAGGCTGTTCTTGGGTGTTGTGAACGGTGTCCCAGAATAGTTAAATCTGATGAATGATGAGGAGAGACGAGACAAAAAAGAGAAGATAGAGAGAAATAGTTCCTTCACCCTTGTAAGCGCAAGGCAAATTCATAAATACTAACATCAATTCTTACAAGAATTAATTTAATGTCGAATTGAGTTAACAAATGCATATGGGTTGCTGGAATTTTTAACCCTATTTTTAGAATGAGATAAAGTAGGGGACTAATTAAGGAAGCACCTATCTTAACCAAGATTTCTCATAGATTTTGAGATTCCTATCCTAGACTTTATTTCTGAACTCAAGAATGACCCTTTCACGATGTGAGCCCTTTGAAATAAATCAAAGTGGCCCCAAACTCTAGACCATAAATAGTTAAACGCCAACAGCTTAATAAGATGAAGTTTAACCCTTGTCCGAAACTCCTTATACTCCAACACTCATATTACAAAACTTTTCCTTGGTTAACATATGTTGCGTTAAAGCTTGTATATATGTTTGCATACTAATGACAATAACAAACAAAAACATTTTTTTATGTTCATTGCTGATGGAGTTATTCAATTTTATTACCTTAATCTTCTTGTAAATGTGTTCTGACCATCTTGGAATTGGTTGTGCAACAGGTTTACGCATTGATGTCTTTTTTGTCCCTGGTCCTAAACAAAAGCACAATTTACTTCAATTCAATCAGAGAAATGTAAGTATGGTGATGGCATTTCTTTCTTTATATTTGGCACAACCGCACAATCAATAATAAACTAATAAATGATCTATGCTGTTCCTTTTTCCCCCCCTCTTTTTTCTTCCTTGAAATGGCTATTTAATCTATACTCTCTCTCTCTCTCTCATATTTCTCACAAGTCATGCTCGCTGTCTTATTTCTTTTGTTAATCACATGGTAGTTTTTTTAATTCTTCTCTAATCCTTTTTTTTTTCCTTTTATCAAACTTTTACCATTTACTGATGTTTATTCAAGAATCATTCATCTCTCTCTCTCTCTCTCTCTCTCTCTCTCTCTCTTTTTGTTTTTTAGTTTTCCGGGTCACTCGATTCGTGTGCTTTGCTTACTATTTGTTGTTACCATTATATGCTTTCCTTTTAACATAACTTTGGAGGAAATCTTGGACACACTCTAATTAGTTTTATATCTTTTAATGTAACTAAGAGTGTGTAGAGCGACTCACAGTTTTGAAGCTGGACTTCATTATTCTCTTGTGGTCCAGATAGAAGATCACTTCATTTTGTTTATGCTGGGAATTAAGTGCATTGTTTCTTCTTTTGAGCGAAATACATAAATATCATGAGTAGTTCGTGATCTGGAGTGGTAAAAATTGTTAAGTTATGGTGATAATTTAGCCTTTGCCAAGACGGGTTTATGACGGCAAACAGCAATTCTGCTCTTTCATATTGCGCATTATATCAAATCATGGGCACTTTGACTAATGGTCTCTTTTAATAAATTTTAGGGAATGGTATGAAGATAATAACTGAGTTGTTGGTTGAACTTGGCTGACATTGGGCCAGTATCACCGGATAGGTTACAGTACAGTAATTAGACTATTGTTTAAACTTTTACTTAATATTGCACAGTATCCTTTAACATGTTTTCAAACTACTAAGTGGGGAAACTGCTACCGTCAATTTTTTTTTGGCTTGTAATTATTCAAATGTAACCCCCCACACCCTTTTTCTTTTTCTTCTTCCCTTCGAGGTAGGACCACATCCTATGTGTAATCGATGATTGATTCGATGATTATGCCTTTTTATCTAAGATGAATGTGTTGGCGTTTTTGTTTGTGTTTTTTATATTTTTATGTCTATTTGGGCAGTGTCATTATTATGATGAATTTGAATAAATAAATTGTTGTGCGTGACCAATGACCATGGTACAAAATGATGCTATTCTTATAATGCTGCACGTATTTTCAGTGCATTTGAAACATGGTGAAAGTAAATTTATGGTAGGTTTAGCACATCTTGGACAGTCTAGAATCCAATAGATTTTAGATCCCGGAATGTACTCCAATGCATAGCCAGATACCTACTTCTTTGACCTTGCGTTTGCTTTCATGTGTTAATTACATATGCTACTATTAACCTTGCTATATTGCCATTATCCCAATCTTTAATTGCCTTTGTCTGAATTTAGCCATGATTGGTTCACTATGCTGTTTTAGCTCTTGTTGCTCACTTGTTTTGCCCCTTGAATTCGATGATTCTTAAGCTGATTATATGTTGTTGCAGATATGAAGCTTGGGTCATCTATAATTTCTTATCACTGTGCTTAGCATGGGTAGGTGGTCCAGGAGCTGTCGTGGTAAGTCTGTCTGGCAAAGTTTTGAAGCCAAATTGGTGCTTAATGACTTGTTGCTTCCCCCCAATGCCATTGGATGGGTAAGGCATCTATTCATGAAACTACTGTTTACTTGAATGGTGATGTGCGTTCAACTTACTCATCCTCATCTTGAGCACGGTCGAAATTGATCTTCTAGGTTTTGACCATCATGTTCCATGAGTGTTTTAGTTTCTTTAAGTTGAAAGTGTTTTACGAGTAAATGATTTGATTGGGGTGTGAAAATAGTAGGTGGATATACTTAAGTAGATATTGGGTTCTTTCATTCTTATATTTTCATTTTTGCTTTTATGTTATATCACAAATTTGTATTCAATGACCAGAGTGTTAAAGTAGGGGCCACCTTTAACTGTTTATGTGGTGATGCAACAGAGACAAACAATGTTGTTGATAAATTTTGGGTGCGACGTATTGTACATTTGCCCTTTATTTTTTCAAACTCTATAGTGTCTTACTGTAGGTCTGCAAAGGCTTTTAGAAGTTGATGTGATGTGCTTACATTTGACAACTTTTGCTGAAGGCTGTTTTTAGTTGGGAGGGTTGTCATATTTGAAGTTCTAATTTTTCTTTGATATTTCTGACTATTTAGATAATCCAACAGCTGTCTGATTCTTGTAAACTTGATCATTTTGTCATCTACTGTGGATTTACTGCTTTAGATGGGCTGTTGTCATTACCATCTCTTTTCGAGTGAGTTGTTGAGTATGTGTGAGTGGCTTTATATATCCAAAGGGTTTAATTTTCCATTACAATGTCATTTTTTTTGGCTGCTCAGTAGTCACTAATAAGTTGTTTGCTTTATATCTCGTTTAGGATGTATTGTTTGAAAGCCTTTGCAGTTGTTTTTAGAAATAAATATTTCTCTTGAGTACTACACATGTGAATGTTGCACACCTCTTATGTTGGTTTTGATTAACTTATGGTTGTTGATGCTATGCAGCCGCTTTATACGAAGGTGCAAACAAGGGTGTTTACAGTTTGTGATCCTGAAGCCCATTCTAGTCGTAATTACTTTTATATTTTATGCAAAAGGGAAATATGAAGATGGGAATTTCAACCCAATGCAATCCTATCTCTACCTGACCATTATCTACACAATCTCCTACTCGGTGGCACTTTATGCGTTGGCCTTGTTTTACATGGCTTGCAGAGATTTGCTTCAGCCATTCAATCCAGTTCCCAAGTTTATCATAATCAAGTCTGTAGTATTTCTTACATACTGGCAGGTACGGTACTGGTCGAATATCAGCTTAGATAAACAAGTGATGTTGAAAGTCTGCTTGCTTTTATTGCTTTACTGAACATTGCTGTTGTCATGTTCCTTTCCGTTGCCATCTCCTGAGTATCGATGTCCTGTTTTCTCTGATTTGCTTCAGCCATTTAATCCAGTTCCCAACTATATCATAATCAAGTTTGCAGTATTTTTTAAATACTGGCAGGTAGGCTATGGTAGAATATCAATATACAGAAACGAGTGAGATTGAAAGTTTGCTTGCTTTTATTGCCATATTTAAACTTATGCTCGTCGCGCTGCTTTCCATTGTCATCTCATGAATATAGATGTCCTGATTTCTCCCGGGAGGACTCCCATTGTTCTGGCTCGACTTGCATTTGATGTTGTCTGCCAATTACTTATTCAGATCTAAAATGCAATTTACCTTTCATAGTTGACTTTTTTGATTGTAGATGATGTGCTTTGATTGTTTGATTTGTCAACTTGGGTGTGGTCTGATTTTTAGCTTTTATGTGGTTTATGATACCAGTATCTTCTGTAAATAGGTGTTTTCTATTCTTAAACACAGATGCAAGGTAGCAGTCAGCAGATGCCTTATAATCTGTATTTTTTCCTGTTTCTCTTGTATATTCATTGAGCTCGCTCGAAAAATTTTATAGTATCAATCATGTAATGGGATATGACTAGAGCAACTATCTCAATTCATCGCCGTCTCATCATATTTTCCATGCAAGTGGAAAAACCTATGATGATGATGGTTTTGGAATTTCATCTCATTTCTCCTTCGTATGAAGGTTGCGTCAGGAAGGGCATCCGGCGTAAAACTTTGCCACTTTGCTTTATGTGTGAATTTGTAGTGTTAATTAATTTTAGACAATTAATTGACACTAAACTTCACACCACCGACCCCACATAGGGGGATAAGGTGCAGTTGATGATGATGATGATGTACTAAGGGTATTGGTGTGAGTAATCTGAGATTCCCAATGGTGAGATGAGCTTTTATCCTAATGAATCCCTCGCTGGATCATGTTGTTTGCGCTTTAGGCACCCTAGCTTTCCACCTCTCATGCAATCTGATTCTTCTCAATGCTTCTTTTATGGACTTCTATGTGTTGTCCTTTTTCTCCAGATCCTGAGTTAATCAAATTGCCATGACCATGTGGCGACCATCACTTCCATATTTATTTTCTCATCAATGGCTTGAATTAAGTGTAATACTGTGATATCTTGTGGTCAGATCAACAAGTAACTATTTGATATCACTGTAGTAGAGCTGTAATGCATGCCAAGATATGTGACTCCATCCCTTCTGTCATTATTATGCTTGAGTGTTAACTCTTTTTATTGTTTATTATCACTTTCTGTGGCTTGCCTTAGATTGCACATTTTCTTTTGCTTGATAACTATGTGATCCCTTACATCGCACCATTCCTTTTGTTTTCGCTTGAATATTGTGATATATATTTATATTTTGATATCGTGGAATATTGTTATAGTTGCAGTCAATATATATAAACAAACAAGAAGCATCATTTTTATCTGGTTTATGTAAGCTTGATATCTGCCTTGTGCTTGATGATTAAACTTATGTGCTGAGATTTGTGATGATGTTATAAGATTTTTCTCTTGCAGGGCGTTTTGGTTTTTCTTGCTGCAAAGTCTGGATTAATAAAGGACACTAAGGAAGCTGCACAATTCCAAAATTTCATAATCTGTGTTGAGATGCTTATTGCTGCTATTGGGCATCTTTATGCCTTTCCTTACAAAGTGTATGCTGGTGCAAATATCGGTGCAAATCATGGCTTCACGGCAAGCCTTGCACACGCATTGAAATTAAATGACTTTTACCATGATACAGTACACCAGGTAAAGGATATGCCAATTAAGGCATATGTTTTCTCATGAGCCCAATTCATGTTATTTTAATAGGGATAATTACAAAACTACCCTGAGGTTTAGTCTATTTACAAATAATAACAAAAAAATCCAGTTATCTTTTAAAATTACAAATACCCCCTTGAGGCATAACAAATACCTCCTTGATGGTTGTATTAGTTGTACAATTTGCCTCCCCCCCTCTTCCCAACAAAAACCCCTCAATAGGTGCAACTTGTTCAATAGAAACAAACATATGTCACGGGTATATTTATAATTTTGAAAGATAACTTGGTGCTTTTTTTGGTACTTAGGCATAAGCTTAAGGGTATTATTTGTAATTATCTCTATTTTAATACTAGTATTCTCATTTTCTGCGTATTTTATTTCTTACAGTTTGCGCCTACCTACCATGATTATGTGCTCTACAATCCTAGTGAGGGTGATGATGGATCAAGGAAGTACAGGGCTCGGACTTTTGTCCCAACTGGCCCAGAAATGGATAATGTTAGAAGAAACAAAAACATGTTTGGAAACAAATTGGAAGACATACAATTAGCCAGTTTATCATCTTCAGAAAGTAGCAGTCCTGAAATTTCTGGTGCAACAAACGATACTGTGAAATTAGACGCAGTGAACTCTTCGTCTCTCATAGATGCATCAAATACCGTCCCTGTGTCTGATGATTTTTCCCTCATCGATATCGACATGTCTAATTACCCAGAAGAAGTGCCCGCGGCTAATGAAGCCGGAACAAGGTGACACGTGTCAACTGTAGAGCGTCCAGATATTCTGTATGTTCTTTTTTCTTTTGACATCACTCACATTGTTGTCTCCATAACTAGGGTTTTGACACTAGGATTTGTAAATGTAGGTGCAAAAACATGTTCGTCAATTTCTTATAGTCACAGGAATTTCAAGTGTTTGTTGAGCATAAAATATCATTTGATGCCATTTGTGTAGTAGATGCAAACTCCACGCTCGGTTTGTCAATGTATTAAAGCATGAGGTCACATTTGTACATGAAATGAATTTCAGGGGTTTGTATGCTAAATTCTTCTTGTTTTTGTGTAATGGATATTTTTGTTCCGCGTTGGTTTAATTTGTGAATAACAATGAAATGCGCCTTTTTTTTTTCAGGACGACTCTATAATGTCTTGATTCAGATTTGAACAGATTTATAGCCTTTGAATTTCTCTGCAGCACTGAAACTCTAGTTGCATGGCTGCAGAATTTTTATATGCAGTTCTTATGTGGTATTAGATATGTTGATACTTGTTATTTGTTCAATCACTTGATGTCTGTAGACTATAGATTGCTTGTATTTGATTTATGCTTTTCATGTGAAGTGCTACAAAAACCTCCCTGAGGTTTGGACTAATTACAAAAAAATCCGGAAAATGTTTCAAAATTACAAAAAGTCCCCTCAAGTTTAATTCTATCTTAAATATAAGGGGGTAATTTTCATATTTGTATAAGTATTAGGGGGTATTTTGAATTTTTTTGTTTATGAAGGGAGAAAATGTAAAATAGAGTCAACCTCAAGGGATTTTTTTGTAATTTTCAAAAATCTCTGGATTTTTTTTTGTAACTAGCCCGAACCTCAGGGAGTTTATTGTAATTATCCCTATTCATTAAGATTGCAAGAAAACAACCCTACTTGGTATTTACTCAAAAGGGTTTTCTTTGCTCATTGGCTATACCTAAATCAATGTGAAATGAGAAGAAAGAGGACCAGATTAACAATTAAACAAAAAATTTGAAGCTCGATAAAAATCTAAACAAGCTTGCACAATGCTATATTCGATTCGGGATTTTTTTAGGTGTCTTAAAAGAAATGCACTATGGAGGTAGCTTATATCTGTCCTGATTATCTTCAACTATCATTAATTCTTACTTAAACCCCACTCTTTCTAGTTTCCCACTTATATTTGTCAGTTTTCTTCACTGATTCATACTAATTAATGATGCTTCCTTCTGAAGTTCCATAATCTCGTTAAAAAAAATAGTTTCCTTTTAACAAGTCCATTGTGCAAAGAGTGAATTTGGCGCAAAGGGTCAATAAACTTAGTAGTCGATGAAGTTTGGATGAGGTTTTTAAGTGAGCAAATGGTGAGAATTACACAATTGGGATAGGTGAAAGACTTTTTTGACATGTAGGATAAAAAACATAGTTTTCTACCCACTTTTGGGGTTCTTTTACCACAATACCCTTGAGACTTTAAATGCAAGCCTTTAAAGTAGGTAACTAAGTTGTATTTCTCTCTCTTGTTAAATACATACATACTTACGTTTGCCCATTTGCTCTTCATTTTTTCTCTTTTCTTCATCTTCTTCACAAAATATCAAGTTCTTTTTGTGGTCTTTCATAACCAAAATCGCACCAGAAAATCGAATAACAAGGTAATATTGCTTCTCATCTTAGTTACTTAACCATGTTTAAATTGTTCAAGACCAATATATTTACAAGATATGTGAAATATATCGTGAAATGTGAAATTTTCTGAATCTAAGATGCACTGTGCACGATATCGTGCCAAAATAACCCTGCGGCACGCTATCGTGCCAAAATAACACTGCGACACGATATCGTGCCCAATTAACACTGTGGCACGATATCGTGCCAAAATAACCATGCGGCACGATATAGGCACGATATGACACCATATCGTACCTCTTCGTCTTCCTCATCTAATCGTGCCATAGCCGAAAAAATATACCCCATTTTCGAACACTAACCCAAAATACTTCATTTATTTTGAACATTCTAACAACTGAACTCAAATATTTCACATTATCAAGTATTTTATACATATATTTGAACATTCACAAATAGATTTCGAAAATTATCAACTAAACTTCATAGATTTCTGACACCATATATATTTCGAATGAGGGAGGATACGTAAATGTTTGTATACGGTTTATATACTATTTTTAATTGGTATAATAATGACTTCAGTTTCAAAATTCAAAAAACCCAACTTAAAAGCAGGGACAATTTTGTCAATTTGGATAGAAAAGAGTTTTGTTATGTTGGTGGGTAAAAAAGAGTACCCACTATCCATCGTGGGTACTTTAAAAATTTCCCCTTTTTAAGTTCGTTAAATTATCTCTAGGATGTTTGTGAATTTAAACTATTAAAAAATGAATTATACAGAAAATAAATATCACTGAAAATTTTCAGAATAATATTATATTTTTTATAAAAATAATTAATAAAAATTTAAACAAGGTAGGATGGGTTTTGTATGGCGGGTCTGAAACGTGTTTGGCCAAACCTGAGACTTGCATGTACTGCCCAGAAAACATTGGACCCGAGTAGGGATGGCAAAATGACCCATCCCGCCCGCTCCGTTTGGGCCACCCCGCCCCGTGATCCGTGGCGGGGCGGGTCTGGGTGTCACCTCCGCACCGTGGGTACCCACCCCGCCCTGCCATGTGCTATTTTTTTTAAATATATCTTTACATGTATATTATATAAAATAATACAATTTTATGTATTTAATATTATATTTAACATATATAATGATAAATTTTATGAAAAACATGTATTTATAATGCAAAATATAATATTAAAAATTATTAATAATATAAATAAGATAAAAAAAATTAACACGGGGCGACCCGCCCGTGGAGGGGATGGGGCGGGGCGGGGCGGGTATCTCAATACCCAGACCCGCCCCATTACCATCCCTAGACCCGAGAGCCACCCGCACCGTCTCGACTGTCGATATAGAGGACCTGCCCCACCCTGAACCCAAAATACGATGGGTTCAACTCGTTATACCCACGAACAATAATTATTTATTTTATTTGTATAATTCACGCATATAAAAATAACAAATTTACAATATCAATAAATATGCAATAAATATTGCAATTTCATATATTATTGTACAATAAAAACATATAACTTGAATTATGACATACTTTAATTTGAAAAAGTCTATGTTTGCAACACATATATAATATATTAAAAATAAAAAGAGTAACTAATGATTTGATTAAGTGACTAACTTAAAATACAAATGATATATTTACTAATACTATTAAAAAAAAATTATATGTAGCATGGCGAGTCCAATATATTCGTTACCTACCCTAAATCTAGCTGTTTTTTAAAATATAAACTTGAGACCTATATTCAGACCCGTTTGATCGGATTTAAATCCATTTCGAACGAGAAATCCACCCCATTGTTATTCCTAATGTTGTATACCAAAAAAAAACATTTCCAAATTTAAAAATCAAGCGGACGCGTCAAATTTGAACTTCGAGACCCAATTTTAACTTAGAAAAAATCGTGCCAAGTAAGACTGTAAGATGGTCAAGGACTCAAGAGTAGATTCATTTGTAAATACATTGTCAATAAATATTTTCTTTTTTTTTGTTGATGACGGGGAACCCGCAGCCGCTACTCTTCGAGTGCGCACTGGATAAACCCTCGGGCTGGACGTACTAGCCTGCAAACTACGCCAACCAGGTAAACCACACTAGGCAAGCCCTGTGTGACAGGCTCAACCAAGAAAGTGTTGGTAGGGGGAATCGAACTCGTGACCTTTCAGTCCCGCGCTCACCTACTCCACACAGACACACACATGCTCACTTAACTATTATCATTTAATAAATGGAAAGTCTTACCATATTTGTCAAATTCACATGTACCCTTTACATTTGACATTATATTAGTATCATATAACTCATATTGCCTAATAAAACTCAAATAATAGCACACGCTACAAAAAATACACTTTAAGAACTTCAATTGTATTATTATATCTAAAATTACAACGTTATAAATTACATATCATACAACAATTACATAATAAATTAAGGTCAATCTTACATCGACACCTCTTTTCAATTTTTAGTTGTCAAGAGAAATTAGATGGGAATCAATGTAACAATCTTTTGTACATAATTGCAAATTAAAAAGACCATTTTATTAAAAAATTTAGAGCCAAAAAATCAAAACGCCAAGTAGGAATGGTGATGGGGTATGTTCAGAAACGGCCTTATTTCAAGTTTGATTTACAACTATAGCCATCCTTATTAAAAGGATTCAAATATGCACTGAAGTTCCCATTATACCCTTTATATGAGAATAAGGAAATATGATTAATTCGTGCAGATTTCAGAATACGAACACTTTTCGCTTTCTATTTCTGTTTCATTCGTGGCATTGTTACACCTACTTAGATCCAGTCTCCATACGGAGGTTTTAAAAGATCATGTCAGGTTTCCAGCCGATAAACTTAACAGGTCATAAAATTTTAAAAGATGTTCGATTCTATGTTATCGTTCAAAACCAAGGTTTACACGGTGAAAATGGAAATAGTCCATTACGACCATATCGTGCCCAACATGCTTCCGTAAAATTAATAAATCCCTTAAAATTCATACCTCTTTTGATCGAAACAAAGACAAGGGTTAAGTGGTTTCGCAACGCCACCAATCGGAAAATTTCGCCCCCAGGATCGTTTGACAAACATGACTCTCACTGTTCAACCTCACCTCAAGGAAGATGATCCGCAAGTTATCGACTCCTTCGAGAAACCGCTCAAAGACTGACCTTGGTTCGTTTCCTACTCCAAGGCGTAAAAGTAATTCTTCAAAGGAATGAATCAATAGTACATTATGAACACATGTTGAACAAAGAGCCTTTATTTTATTAAGAACTTAAAGAAAATTTTATTACATCAGTAATCTCCTTTTGGGAGGAGAAAACTTGTTTAGCCTCTCATAAAGGCTATTACACTCTTGTACATAAAATTAAAAAACTAAACTCTAAAACTGAAAACACTCTCAAATTCTAAACACTCAATATTACAGAAGAATTTTTATTGTAGAAGACTTAGGATAATTTTCGATGTCCTCAGCCTCCTTCAAACTCTGGTTTAAATAGATGTAAGTCCGAATTTCAATTTCGGACTTCAACCCTTGTTGAGATGTAAAACGTCACTGCTTCCATCATACTTTGAATTATTGATTGCTTCCACTTGCAGCAATTAGTTGGCCTTTCCCTTTCTTCACATGGACTGGCCCCATCTTGTCTGGTATCCGAAGTTCTTTATGCAAACTTCCAAATCCTCGCCGACTCATCCTTTGTCTTGTAATACGTTGGACGGCATCTTTCATGGACCCACTTTTCGTCTTTTTTCTAAGTGGGTTGTTACTGCCTCTGAAGTCACATGTCTCCACCTGACTTTGTTGGGGAATCTACTTTTTGGTGGTCCCCTAAACTTTGGATACTACGTGACTTTTTTCTCCGTCGCAAGGGTCTTCTCCGATCGACTTTTGGCCGAATCCTTTGCCAAATTAGGTTCTTCAGTTTTGACATTCGGGACGGACTTCAAGTTAGAATGGCCGATATGAGCCATGTTACAATATTTCCGTGAGTTTCTTTACTCCTGGCAGCTTATTTTCCCATAGAAGATTTCTTTTCTTTTGAACGGATCTTCTCGCGAACCTTGTAGTTTTTCTGTCATGGTATTCAACAGAATGACCCGTTCACCGATTCTGGTAGAACTTGAACGGAAACTTGACTTTGTCCATCTCTCGTGAGATGGACCCACAATCCCCATGCCCTTCTTGTAGTGACCCGATCTTGATGAAGGTCATGGCCAATTGTACTTCTTACGAACTTGCCTCCTTGATATTTCGGCGCTCTTTCATCCGGTCTTGGCTTTAATGTAATGGAAGGCTTCATGTCCACCTTTTCCGACAGGCTCTGTCATTTGGCCGCACTTATGAAATACTGACTCCAATGTATCCCCTCGTCTTAGGTTGTCATTGTTGGACCAAAGACAGTAAAGCCTTCCCGGATCCACGGTAATTTTGTGATCTCCGAGAATCCTGGTGAAGTAGTATAGACCGAGGCCAAAGCCCCAAACTCGTACCACCTCTTTACTTCTTGAGGGTGGAATTTGGTAGCATCCAAACCTGGATATTTTCGTAAAACATCAATCTTTGTTTTTTCGGAGATATTCCATGCTGGTAATTAGTTTCTCCCATTTGCTGGTATTCCCGAAGAAGAAACTTTAATCTCGTTAATATCAACCTTAGAAGTGCCCATCATAGGCCCAAGATTGATCTCTTCGCCCTTTACCCGGACGTCTTTGGGTTGATGTGATAACTCGGGATTTGACTCAGGAGTATCGGTTTTTCCTTGGGCCAACATTTCGCGACTTAGGACTTGTGCTAGAGGTACTTGAATCCTCTGTTGCGGGTTGAGGAGCCTGCGCTCTAAACGCTCCGTTTGCTTATTAGCGGCCGGAGGAGTGGCCCTTGAAATGCCGTTCTCAATCGAGAGTGAGACCGGACACATGCTCGTATACGATCGGTTACTTTGTCCCGATCATTCCTTTGTAATTTCCCTACAAATCAAAGCATTGATGACCAGGGTATCAAATTCTCGGAGTAGCATTTCAATTTGGTCTCCAAGATGTCTTGATCTTTGTGAGGATGGAATCGCTTCAATTCCTCCATCTCTTGTTAGAAAATGCAAGAATATTTTCATGAGATTTTATAATGACAATATCATAATCATAATATTGGCATTGACCGCCATCTAAGTATTCTAGTTTTTTCTGGTTTTGATTCAATTTTGTTTTTCGAAAAGCTTTAACACTTGAATTATCAATTTTTAAGATAAACCTTTAGCCAAGTAAAAATAAAGGCCATTTTTTAAAAGCCTTTCGATCGCAAAGAATTCTTTCTCATTGATATGTCACCGAGTCGATTCATCGGGTGTGAATAAACCACCGCAGATTCTGCATGGCACTTCTCCATTTGGTGTAGCTTTTGTAAGTACACGCCTTCACCAATAATCACCGGCATCGTATAAATAACCGCGATTCATCTTCATCCGTGGAATTGCAAGTTTCGGAAGATTTTTGCAAACTTCCTAAGTTGCTTGATTCCTTCTTGATGTTCATTCTCCCATTTCAATATCTGCATCTTTTTTAAGCAATGGGCTAAACACCTTCCCGTAATGTGCTAGATTGTTTATAAACATTCCAAAAAATTGACAACCCAAGAAAACTCAAGTCGCTTCTTGTCTTTCAATGTATCCGAAATCCTCAGTATCTTTTTCTACAATATGATTTTGTAGGATTATTCCGCATTCGTCGATCTCAATTCCTAGGAATTCAACTGCCTTGTTGCAATCACGCTTCTTTTTCGAAAGCACTAATCCTTTCTTGTGACAAACATCCGAGAATATTTCCAAATGTTTGAGATGTTCCTTTATGTTCTTTGATGCGATTAGAATGTCATCGATATACACGAACATGAAAGCGAAATAATCTTTGAAGAGATTATCCATCTTCCTTTGATATATCCGGGGTGCATTAGCCAATCCCATAGGCATCACATTCCAAATATAGTGTCCTTGTGGTGTAGAGAAAGTTTGTGAACTTTCGCTTTCTTCATCCATCTTAATCTGTAAAATTCGGACTTGCAATCGAACTTTGAGAATATCTTCGCACCTTTGATACGATTAACGGATGTTCTCTCGCTTGGGATATAGTATCCGTCGAACTCCAAAATGTTATTAATTCCTTGTAATTAATAAATGTCTCGCTTTCCTCTTTTGATCTCTCCATGGTTTTCGACTAAGAACCCTGGATCTTTGTATGGAGAAACTCTGGTGAAATTAACTTAAGGTCAAGATGTTCCTTAAGTATTTTCTCGCATATCCTTACGATCTTCCTGGTTCATAAGGGTTGGTTTGAATCTTACGAACTCGTATTCCTTTCCTGGCTTAACCTTCAAGGATGCTTTGAGCTCGTTTTGTCCCACCAAGCCAAAGGATCTTCATTGTAATTCCTTTGGATCTTCTAGCCCGTTCGAGTGCTCTACCCGGGCCATCGACATCATACGCCATCGAAATAGATTTCGCGGAAAACCACTATATCCGATCTTGGTTGGCCTTTCACCCCTAGCCACAAGTCATCCTCAGTATTTTGCCACATACGTGGGTTTGGGTCCTCCATGCCTGTTAGAGCTCTCTTCAACCCTTTCATGGCTAGATCGATCTTAGTAGGACTTTGTTAAGAAATCATACTTCTCCCAAATTTTGATTTCATATTTCATTTTCCTTTCCTGCATCTTTCTTTCTATCCATAGGTCTCGTGCAGATAGATCTTTGTCGGGGGAGATTGGTGCTCCTTGAGGTATGCCTTTCCGGTGGGTTGTTCCTTTCTTAATATCCTCGAGTGATATTTGTTCCTCTATGTTTACATCACTCTGTGGATTCTCCATTAGACTCATCCATAATTCCCGCAATGGCTTCCCGGAGTAACTCGTTCTTCTCCTCAGATTGAATGAATACAAGTTATTATCCCATATCTTCCGATCCTTCCGGATGGAACCAAATTGTCTATAGGATAATAAAGCTTCACCAAATTTCCTTCGATCCGCCATTTTTGGATTGCGAAGTTTGGCTTCATCACCATTAGTTTACCTTTAATTCAATATAAGGGGTATTTTGGGGTTTTATCAAATAAGAAGGCCATTTTTGAAACTTTTGAATAAGTAAGGCCATTTGTGTATATGTGATTTAAAATTAGGCTATTTCCAATCATTTCCCAATGGTGATGGTTTCGGTTCCAAAATCGTTGGTTACAGTTCTTTCAAAATGAGGAACCGAAACCAGAATCAAAATCAGAGCCTCACGGTTTTGGTTCCAAATCGATACCTGATTTCTCCACGGTTCTGGTTCCGATATCGGAACCATTTCATTTTCTCTTTTGGCAATTTTTTTAAATTAAAAAAATGATTTATCAATTTCAATAACCGAAAAAGGGAAGTAAAAAATAGAAAATGAATTGGACTTAATCCTCATAATAATGTTAAGTTTTGGATTCAATATTACTAATATTATTAAGATGTCTACGTATCATCTTAGAGTATAAAGACTATAGAGAAATCATAGTCCACGTAGCTCGTTTAAAATATTTGATTTGATGTGTCGCATGCGGTTACAAATATAACTTATCATAATAAATATTTAATAAAACATTGCAGTATTAACATTGAAATTGACAATTTTACCCGCTAGTTCCACTATCAATTCGAACTGGGCGGTTAAAACCATCGGTTCCACAGTTTTTGACATCATGGAACTGGACGGTTACGGTTTCGGTTTTGGAACCGAATTCCAACCATGACTTTGTTGCAAATTTAGAATCCGATTTCAGTTCCATTTGGCCACCCGAATCATAACCGTGTTTTGAAGTGTCAAATTTCTTCCAAAAGACAAAAAAAATCTTCCAACCTCATATATAAATTATAATTACTTAGAACCAGGTGGCTTAGCCCATCCCGCCACCACAGCAATTGTGGGGTGGAGGTCGGGGTCAAATCGCTCCATCAAATTGTTTGTGGGGTGGAGGTCGGGGCTCTTATCCTCGCTCCATCAAATTGCTCCCAGGGCATATGCGGTGGTGAAGATTTGGTGGAACTCATCTTGAATAGTATCCGTGTGGGTTCGATTCGGGAGAGATCGTTATTAGTAGATTGGGGGTCGAACATAATTGTTCTCTTTACCAGGAGGATTTGGTTGTACGTCGCCAGACCCGTTAGAACATCGGCCAGTCGTCGTGCACATCCCGCGGTTTACCTTAGCGCAACAATGCAGCAAAATGGAGGCGGGTTTATTGTCGCCGGGCGTAGGGCGTAAGCGCAGCGAGTTATCAAAAAAAAAAAATATATATATATATATATATATAATTACTTAGTACAAAAGAAACAAAATAAAAATTGGTATTGACCATAACAGAAAAGGCCACCATAAAAGCCCCCACCAAACCCTTTTACATATAACCCCTTTCTCCCTCCTCACACCATCCCCACTCCAAACCCTTTATATATTTTCTCTCTCTAAAACAGTAATACACACACTATCGGTATACGTACAGCCATGGCGCTCAATTACACAAATATCGGTCCATCGTACATGTTCAGAAACGAGATCGGGTACACAGAGCTGGAGAAAAGACAGCTGTTCTTGAGAAGCTACCAATTTTCGAGAAAACAGAGTGTGGCTGAGAAAATCCGAAAATCGTTCTTCAGAGTGAGGAAGGTGATCTGTGTTCGATTCAGATCAGCGAGAAAAATGAGGAAGATGATCTGGTGGAACCTGAAGAATGGCTTCTTTTTCAACAGCCGGAGGAGAAGGTTTTTTCTGCGACTCCATAACTATAATTAATGGTGCTTTTAGAGGATGTTGTTGCAGATTTTGTAATTTCTGGTAGGATTTTTTGTTTTTTGTTTGATATATTTGTTCTTTGATTTAGTTTTTTTTTTTTTTTGTTAAGAGTATTTGATTTGGATTAATTGATGTAGCTACAAGTTATTGGGGACAATGTTTAGAACTGTTATAGAAGTTTTATGTACTGTGTGTGTGTGAAATTCATCCTAATTAAATTGGTATAAAAATGACTCGGGTAGACTAAATGGGCTCCTCCAGTTGAAGAAGAATAAAAAATGAAAGAAGCTTCTATATGATTTTAATATACTTTTTTTTTTAAACTAGACAAATGCATATATGTATAGAATTCGAAGCTTGCGTATAAAGTTGGACTGAACTTTATTTTTTTAGAGACCCGAAAAAGATTGGGCCTACTTTGATCCGATCCAAATAGTTCGAAGCCCGGTAGTCTCGACTAAAAATACTTGCGCTGCTGGAGTGGGACACAAGAAATATAACCCAATAAAATTTCGAGTTAACCCGATATTATGGCTTGGACCGCAGGGCTCGAGTCAGCCCGGTCCGGCCCATTGTCACCTCTAGATATGTATATGTGTGTCTATATATATATTATTTGTTTATTGTTTGTCACATAAAGAAGTTAGTTATCAAGATATGGAATAATTCTAATTTTAGTACGTGTTTTAATTTTTGGTACCCCATTTTTAGAGCATATCAATTTTGTTAGCCAATGTTTTACCTTTTAATTACTTTCGCTACATTATATACAATAAGTGATTACAAAGTAAAACATTGGGTACCAAAATTGACAGATTTCTTACGAAATGTGGCAAAAATAATTAAAAGGTAAACATGAGGACCAAAATTGATATGACCTTAATGTGGGATACCAAGAGTGACAATAGTGTATAATTTAGGTACTAAAATTGAAATTAACCCTCTGGATATATAATTGGTGGGAGGAATAATAACTCCTCTTAAAAAGAAAAAAGAAAATCTGTTCATTCGGTTCAATTTCGGTTTCTTTGAAATTTATCACCTCTCATTGCTCCCAACTCATTAAAAAAATATTTTCAAAAGATTGTCTTATAATTTTGGAGAAAATATTTGTGAAAAAAATTATTTCACCGTCAGAATATATGGACATTTTTGCATGTAAAAAAGTGATGACCCCGTGAAATACATTTACTAGTAAAAAGTAATTATTAATTACCATTACCACTGATTATTTTGCATTACTGGAAATAACAATTATAGGTGATTTGTCTTTATAATGCAGGTTATTTTCCATAAATGGTGATCCGATGCCAAGAATTAAAATCAAATTAACATATGCCAATTAAAAAAATCTCGAATATGTACGTTAATATTTCAAATAGGTTGTCGTTGTGATTTAATTTATGGTTCCTATGTAGGAGTTAATAATCTTAACGGATCTCAAGATGACTTGATCTCTAGACATTCAATCATTCATAAAAAACATTACATATAAATTTATTAAATTTTAAGATTTTGTTTCAGTATAAATGATACAATTGCCTGCAATTAATATAATAAAAAATATCCCATTGTCATTGTTTGAAAGAAAAAATAACGTCACATTTGAAATATAGAATAAAAGGAGGGCCGGAGAGGTGGGAGATTCATAACGACTTATAAGAATCCTATAGTCAGATACTCAATTTGAGATAGATCGCTAAAAACTCGTTTGAGCTCGGTTCATTAACGTAACAATTAAATTTATCATATTTTTTTGTTCAATAAAATATAAGCTCGGCTTGAGCTCGATTCAATTTGTAAAAAAAAAATGTGTAAAAGTATCAAGCTACACGAGCTCGATTCATGTTTCATTACACTAAAGTTCATTCAAACTCGATTTGATTAGTAATTAAACCAAACTCAAATACAATTTCTAAAGTTTGATAAAAACTCAAACAATTTTGAACAATTATGTTCGACTCTACTCCACTCATTTACGCTATGTTTCAGATATCTTATCCATCATGTATTTATGTGTATGCACTGGCGGAGACAGTGCAGGCGATCTGGGCCCTGGCCCATTTTTTTTTTGAAAAAAAAAAATTTTAGTGAGGATTTTTTTAAAAAAATTAGTTATAATATGTATTATTTTTCTTGGATTTTCTATCCTACCCACCCTTTATTTTTCAGATCTACCACCCTAAGAAAGCGTCCGGCTCCGCCCTTGTGTGTATGGATTACAAGCAAAGTACGTATCTTATTATTGAGATATTACAGCTATTATTTTATCCATCACATGCATGGATTACGAATAAAGTTTCTTATTTTTAATGAACGAAATATTTATTAATAATCTTAATAATTAATAACAACATATATTTATGCCTGGTTTGAAACTTTGAATACCCAAGACCAGGGGACCTGAATACTTCTTGGGTTTTACTTTTTGATAAAGTCAATTATTCAGATCCCGAAAAGGCGAAAATGTGAATCCAGGAAATGAGGATATATAATTAATAAATGTCACGCGGAATCGTGAATCCAAAGTAACAACTTTTACTTTGGACTTGCAATATGAACTGTTTAAAATTATATGGTATTAATTTGGGTGTGAATATTGAGATTATTTTTCTCTCACAGTGGTTAAAAATTATACATTGTTTCATAATTCACGTAACAAACAAAATTACAGAAACCCCTTTTGAGGTTTGATTTCGTCTTACATTTTGCATTAACTGTTAGTTGATCTGACGGAATTTACCGGCTTCATCAAATATTTTACAATTACATCTCTCAAATTTTCTAAATATTACAAATGACCCAATTTTTCATGTGGTCATATATCTGCAATACTTAAGAAAATTGAGAGATTCAATTGTAAAATGTAAGAGAAAAAAAATTAGGCTTTTGGTAATATATATTTAGAAAAATTGAGGATGTAATTGTAATATATGTGATGATATCGGCAAATTTCGACAGTTCAACTAACCGTTGAGGTAAAAATGTAAGACACAAATCAAATATTAAGGAGGTTTCTCTAATTTTGAAAGTTTTCTATTTTTTTTTTTTTGGCAACTACCCCAAACCTCATGGGTTATTTGTAAATATCACTTATTAAAATATTGTTGCATGGTGCCCATTTTGGTAGAATAAATTGGAATCTTTTTTAAGTGAATTTTATTTCAGCAAACAAGTAAAAAGTAAAAATGTCGCCGTCCCATTACTTCCAGCTGGTAATTTCTAATACAGTGGCATTGTAAAAATGGTAAAAAGAAAATGAGAGAAATCCCTTTCTGTAAATGGCAAACAAAATAATATGCAAGAAAAATTTAGTGCCTCAGTAATATTTTACATATGATAGATAATGATCAACTTAACGCCATAGAAAATTTCATAAAAAATAAATATTAATTAACTGTTTTATTTTCAATTTTTTGGAGTGACAATTTACTAAGATGTGAACTTAAGATCTTATTTAATCAAAATACCCTGTATAAGATAATTGTATGCTGTTTTAGTTTTGATACTGTTTTCTTTAATTATGATCAACTTGGTCACATGTCTCCGATATTGTTACAATTTTAGAATGATTACAATGTGAATTCCTAGGTATAAAAAAATTGGTGGTGTTCAGTCTTACAATAAACTAGGAATGATACTTGTAACCAGGTGGCTTAATTATGCCACCACCACAAAGAATTGTGGGATGGAGGTCGAGGGTTCAAATCTGCTCCATCAAATTGTTTGTGGGGTGGAGGTCAAGGGTTCATATCCCTCTCCATCAAATTGCTCCCAGGGGTATATGCGGTGGTGAAGATTTGGTGGGAACTCATCTTGAATAGCATCAGTGTTCTCTTTACCGGGAGGATCTGGTTGTGTACGCCGACCAGACTCGTCGTAACATCGCCGGTGCGTGCACATCCGCGGTTTACCTTTGGCGGCGGCAATGAGGAGCCGGAGTTGTTGTTTCAAAAGATAGTCGGGCGCAGCGCTGGAAGGTTCGAGTTATCAAAAAGAAAAAAAAAATAGGAATGATACTTGTCCTATTTTCATTGACACTAATCTACAATTTGAGTTATAATAATGTGTGTTGTACACTAGTTGTAACTAATCAAATATTCAAGATATGATAAGTAGTATACAATATAGGAAAATTGCAGAATTTACCGACATAAATGATTTTTTCACTAAATTTTACAGTCAGAATAAAAAAATTATTTTCGCCAAATTATACTGACAGATCACCAATAATTTTTAAATTTACCGACAGAAATATTGTAGGTATTTACCAATAATTTTAGATTGTGCATTTATCTATAAAGATTTTACATATACTTTACAGTTGTCTTAATCTTAATACTTACTAATAGAATTTTTTCTATAGATAAACTAACTTTTTCTTGTAGTGATAACTAAAAGGAAATAATTGGTCAAAAAAGAACTAAAAGACTGGCAATTTTTTGTTGTGTATTGTTGACAATAATTCTCAGCCCAGTAAAAATCAGCGTAGACTAATATAAATGGAAAAGTCTTTTATGTGTATGATTAATTGAAGAAATGGATATTTAGGCCCAAATGCTATGATCTTGTACTTATAATTATTACGAGTCTTGATTGAACATTTGGGCCTTGAAGAGGATATCCAATATATTAGCTTATGCTTTTCTTAAAATTCAAAATTTTAATTAAACAGATGTGATTATGTACAAAGACGTGTATATATACAATAGAACCTTAATAATTTAATACTCGATTAATTAATAACATTGCTTAAATAATACTTTTTGTCGGTTTCAACTCGGGGACAAGGTACTAAACTAATAATTCGCTAAATTTATAAGATAATGCATATATGAGAATTTAAATAGGTTTCATGCAATATATAAATTGATAATTTTTTAATATGTAATATATTTATGATTAATATATGAGGACTTCAGGAAAATGACTCGACTATTATTTGTTTCTTGATGAAATTGATGTCAACTTGAATTTCATATCCGATTTCGTTATTGTAGTAAGAGCTTTTAGAATTGTTTTTCGGTAGCTTAACAAAAATTATTTAATGTCATTGTTGTTGAGCTTAATCCTTTTGAGAAGGATATCTACAAAGTATAATTATTATTTTCAACTTCACAATTCACATGTTCTTTCTCGATTATCTGCTCACGGACCAACAACTCTATAGTTTCAACATATTTGCAGTTATATAACGCTCGCATCACATGCATGGTTGAATCTTTTGATATTTTATTTGGTGACAAGAAAAATAAATCAATATTTTTCAAACCTTTGATAGTTTTAGATGAGCATGACAATTATCCACAAGCAAAAATATTTTTCTACAAGCTATATTTCTATAAATTAATAGATTATTAATTTATCGATTATTTAATATCTCACTAAATTAATAATTTGTGGTCCTAAAGTTATTTTTTTAGAGAGGCGAATCGTATTTGAAATAGAGTTTGTCAATTTTGGCCTGGTTCGGTAAAATGGCGAGTAGTAATTTGTGTTTTCTTAGATCCGAAATGAGTGAATTTTTGTCCGACCCATTTGTCCGAAAAAAATGGGTCGGTTCGATCGGTCTAATTTTCTTTTTGTATTTTCATGGACTAGGCCCAAAAAAATAGTGATCCGGTTATTGTTTGGCCCGTCCGTTTGATACCTCTAATTTGAATTATGGGACGTGATTAATGGAAATAAGATTTCAAAATAGGGCATTGAGAGATGCTGATGTGGCATATAACTAATCTCAAGACAAAATGTCAAAATAGAGATATAATAAGAAAAAAGTGAAGTACACTTTATCCCTTCAACTATATTCCACATGACACTTACCCCCTAATCAGTAAAAAAAAATAGACAATTTGCCCACTAACATGAAAAAAAAAAAAAAAAAAAGATCAAACCCATCCCTAGAGCTTCTACTACCCTTTGTCTTAGAGGCTTTGTGAAGGAGGTGAGGTGAATTTGGATGTCTCAACAAATCAAGGTCCGAATCGACATACACCGAAGTTCTTATACAAAAATCCTCCTCCACCATGTTACCAGGGAGATTCAAACATCCACGCTGTGGGTGCCAACAATCAGATAACACGTCACTCAAATTCTTTTACAGGTTGAGTTATCTTGCCGCCACTAACATGTATTGTATACATAAAAGGGGTCAAAGGTCTTTGTTGAGTTGGAACGTACCCTTGTTTTATTTATTTATTTGTATATTGTTACTTAACACTTCCTATAAAGCAGAGTAATTGGGAAAAAAAAAATGAAAGCAATAGCGAGAGGAAGGTGAACAAAAATACATTTTATACCTTTTTTTTAATAAATTGGGAGTACTGTTTGGAGGGGATGGGATAAATTTAAAGAAACTGAAAGATACCCGGTTCGAATCCCGATTAACACCCTAGTGAACGATACCACTTAAGCTACAAGCTAGTGGTATACATTTTATACTAATATTACTAATATTTGTTTATATAATGCAACTAATTATTAGATTTTCTTAAGGAGTTTTTTTTTCTTTTTCTTTTCATTTTTTCATCTTCTTTATAGGTTTTTATATTCCTTTTTTCCTTTCTCTAGGGGAGGGGGTTTGCATGTCGTGTCAAATTTACAACCTCAAATAATTTAATAGAATGCTTTCAATCATTTTCAATATATTAATTGTGGGACTTGAGAAGAAAATTAAATTTAATAGATGAAAAGCACTAGAAGTTCCAGAAATTGTATGATTGAAATTTGACAATATGTAAAATAAGCAATTTGGTGTGTTGACAATAACAGGGCACAAATCAATGGCTGTAATTGAATCTACTTGAGTCGTTATCACATACCCACAAATATAATTGCATTCGAGGGGAACATATTTCATGTTCCAAATTAGTGTTCCACTTTTTATTCCACTAAACCGGACAAACGACACGTGTCAGAAATATGAATGAGATAAACATAATTTATTGATTGTTTAAAGTATTTACAGTGTACCCGTATTAATGGGATAGAAAGTGAAACACCAATTTAGAACATGAAATTTGAACCCGTATTCAAGAACATAAGAGCTAACATTTAGTGTTGTTAATTACAAAAGAAACCCAACTAAGTTACAAAATTACAAAAACATATCCTTAAGGTTTGAGGGATTGGGTCAAAAAATGCGTATTCCTTGGTAGATATGCTTAATTGATAAGGCAGTTTAATCAAGTTTTAACTCCAACAGTTCATCATATTCCCTCCACTTGATAACTATTTGTCCATTTTCACTACTTGTAGGCCCCCTTTATTTGTCCATACTATAGACCCCATAAAAATACCAAGATATTCTACATCATTACTGGATATAAATAACATCACCTACAATCTTAATTAATTGTGCAATCATTTGGCAATGTATTTAATGGTAGCTAATCTGTCTAGTCTCCTATTCCACATTCATATTTTGCTGCATTAGATGAATTATATATGTACAATTATGACATTATCATACACACGTAACTTTCATTAATTAATACAATAGAATAGGAAGTAGGGCAGGATTGTGGATGATTGACTGGTATTTTGCATGTATTTTGGGCTTAATATTGGCTAGAATGTGTGGATATGCATGCGTTATATGAGTAAATTGGGTATTATTCTTGTTTTGTCGAATTGGATTACGCTTTGCTCGTTTTGTAGGAATTTGTCTATATTTGTAGCATAATGGCAATAATTCGGGCATTGCAACTGCCAATACTTGACATGAGTGACGAAGTTTGGAGTCGAATCGAGAAGAAGTTGGACGAACCGGGCGAGAAACGGAAGAAAATAGTCTATGTGCATATTGTTCCAGGTGAGCACGGGCGGGCGTGTGCTCTCAAGCACGCCCGTGCTCAACCCAAATATGAGGAT
This sequence comes from Rehmannia glutinosa, assembly GCA_016081115.2. Taxonomy (NCBI): domain Eukaryota; kingdom Viridiplantae; phylum Streptophyta; class Magnoliopsida; order Lamiales; family Orobanchaceae; genus Rehmannia; species Rehmannia glutinosa. Next base: position 673,121 of record JABTTQ020002927.1, read on the forward strand.
TGAGGTTCGGCTGCCTGGAGCACGGGCGGCCCGTGCTCCTCCGAAGAAAAAGTACAATTTGTTCGGCACCCAAAGACGGTGGGTGCCAAAGAAAAAGGGTACTACCGTCTTTGCGGGGAAAAACAAAGTTTATCCAATTTCAATTAGGTTTCGACCAACGAGTACAAATAGACCCGGTGACCAAAAACAAGGACACGCTGATTTTTACCCTAGAAACCAGAGAAAAGAAGCAGGAGTTTCACCGGATACTTGAGAGATTGATCAAGACCGCAACAACACCTTCGAGGATTGAACACTCATTCCATCGTATCGTATTTCAATTAGTTAGATTTTGATTATGAATAATTTGTCTATGAATTGTTTATCTTCAATGTCTGGCTAAACTTCTTGTGATTCCCGGGTTTGGGAGTAGATTAATAAACACTTTTATGTGATGATTAAGGATAATTGAAGTTAATGTTTTCTTTCTCTATTCAAGTACTTTGCTTTAATTCTTGTTTTATCAAAAGGCCTTTGATCTAAACTTGTTTGATGTATTGATTCATAATTCTAACCGATGAGTTTCAATACTAGATCTTGAGTACTTGACACAAATAGATTGCATGATTGAGAAAGTCTGTGAATATTTGTGAGATCTTATAATCTTTTGAACTTTTGAGAGTTGGGTATCTCATGTTGAGTAGAGATGCTTAGATAGATATTCCAATCAACGCTTTTACATACATCTCGAGAGATGAGGTAAATTACTTTGGTGATTGGTCTATAGAGGAGAATACGTTTAACCTTGGTTTGCTTAATCTAAGCATAAAAGTGGAATATTAATTGAAACCATAACCCAGGAATCCATCCATCTATACTTGATCTTTTAATCGCTCTTTGCTTTGTTATTTTAGGATTAATTTCTGCTTTAGTAGTAATAAAACCAAACCTTCAAATTTCGATAGTTTAGATAAAAATAGGACTATTATAATCCAATACTTAGTACATTAATTTATTAATCCCTGTGGATTCGACCTTGCAAATCCTATTCTATAAATTGATCCGTACACTTGCGGTGAAGCTAAGAAAATAGGCGAACATGGAACGGAAAATCTCAATCCCTGTAGCCAATGCCTTAAATGAATCGACATTTCAAATTATCGATTTTTATACATAGTCTTGTATTGTATTGATTATATGTTATGTATGATATTTGATTCTTAAAATATACACATAAGACAATTGGGACAATTCTTTCTTCTTCTTTTTTATGATGAGGAGAAATCAATTTTCATTAATATAATTAGTGCTAGAAAAAAATTCACATACAACATGTAGTATGTCTTCTCCATCAAAATAAAGCACATACTCTCACTAATGTCAAACTTAGAGAATACACATCTCCACTGGGTGGCTGCTCGCACGAACAAAAAAAAAATCAAAGTATCTGGATTTCAACCAAACCTCACGTATTAAAGACTAGTAAGGGATCGATTCCCAGAGTCAACGGTAATATGTCACCCTGTTTTAATGAGGTCTAAAAGCCACATTCATTATTGATTAACCTTTTAATATACAGTTTTCTTTAGGAAGTCCCATAGTTGTGAGGCTTAAGAGACAAAGAAAATGGTGGATACTTTTCTGGGGATCTACTTATCGAACGGGTATTACGGCTAAACAAGCATGACGAAGAAAATCTCTCCCAACAAAGCTTAGAAAATCAAAAGAACCATAAAAATCTGATGAAAAAACTCCCACAAGAGAGGGAGAAAATACTTCCACTCGCGAGGAGGAAAGATGTCTATTTCTACGATTGGGAAGAAACTACTAATACAGAGAGATAAGAACATGAATATAAAGAGGATAGAAAAAGAAAAACACAAAAAATCGATTATTCCCCCATATTAGTATGTAGAATGGAAAAAAAAAAGATTGTTTCGGTTAGAGAGAGGTGTGAGAGATAGAGGTTAGGATGAACCACAGGGCTAGTCCAACCGGCCACTGATCTCTTAGGGGTGGAGGTCAGGGGTTCAAACCCCCTACTCCATCAAATTGCTCCCTGAGGTATATGCGAGTTGGTGAAGATTTGGTGGGAACTCATACTGAATAACATTATGTGGGTTCGACTCAGGGAAAGATCAACTATTATTAGATTTGGGGGTCGAACATAATTGTTCTCTTTACCTGGGAGGATCTGATTATACGTCAGCAGACCCTACCATAACACTGACCAGTGCATGTACATCCCGCAATTTACCTAGTAGTACTAATGATGAGTCGAAGATGTTGTCTCAAGTATAGTCGTAAACCTGGAAACTGAGTTATCAAGAAAAAAAAAGGTTAGGATTAGAATTAGTGCAATTCTTAAAATAAAACATGCAATGGTGATATTACATGTTATTGCGGATGTAATAGGATTTACCATAAAATAGTCAATTCTAGCTTCAACAACTTGTATACATAAAAAAAATGTACATTCACAAGTGATTAAAATTGTTCCAAAAACTTTACAACTAGCTGGAATCAAAGAAAGACCAAAAAGACCTCTCGTTAATTCGGATGGGATCTTTTCTCCTTTCTTCAGAAATTCAACAATTCTTAGTTCTTTTTTTTTTTTCCGTATCTCAGCTTCCAGACTTATGTCTGACTTTCCCGATGATAGCAACTTTGACCCCTTATTGCTGCCACCAATGGTAACCGCGGGATGTGCACAGACTGACCAATATTTTTAATGGGATGTGATGACGTATAACCAGATTCTCCCAACAATTCTTTAGTCTTACAAATACTGATAAATGGTGAGTCAAGATAATTAAACTTAAGTTCAAATTGCAATATCTAAATTCTAAAAGTGATTATAATACTTTTCTAAGCAATGTTATGGGGATCATGTGATATAAGATCAAGACGCCGTAGATAATCAGAAGGTAGATCTAAATAAGGCTTAGCAAAGATCCGTTTGGTTTTATTTATACTCAAAAAAGCTGTTTTCTTCAAATTGGACAAATTTGGACCAAATATTCCTAAGCTTGACTAATATCTGTCAAATTAGACTAACCATTCAATCTAATCTCTGTTAAATTAAACATAAAACAGGTAGATCTCTGTCTTTTTATCAGTCACAAATACATTCCTTTTCTCCAAGAAAACATAAGCTTTTTTGTGTTTTTAATACAAATATCAATCATTGCACATGTCATAGATATATTCTATCACCCACCAGTTATCATATCATCCAAACAAACATATTAGTAGAAAAGAGGGATTGAGTATTTGTATTTAGGCTAAACCTTAGGGGTATAGTTTTTGTAATTTAACATTGAAAAGTGGGCTAATTACAAAAACTACCAACTAACTTTGAAAATATAAAAATCATCGTTGAAGTTTGATTTCGTCTTACATTTTACCTCAACCGTTAGTTGACATGACGGAATTCATTGATATCGTCAAGTATTTTATAATTACGCCCCTTGACTTTTCTAAATATTATAAGTTGAGGTGATATGTAATATTTTAGAAAATTTGAAGAATGTAATTGTAAATGTCTCTGATGACATCAACAATTTCCGTTAGCTCCAGTGCTCCACTAATGGCATGTCCAAAATGCACGACAGATGGGTGGTTTTTGTGTTTGCAAAGTTAGCAATGTTTTTCTGTAAGAGTTAATTACAAAAAGTACCATTGAGGTTTGACCTAATCAGAAAAAAAAAAAAAAAAAAAACAGCTAACTTTTCAAATCATAAAAATACCCTGAGATTTTATTTTGTTTAACATTTACCCCCTTTATAACAAAATACACTTCAAAATTCCTCCTCATATTTATAAAATTATTGCGGTTAACCCCGTAATTTTAACACTAAATCAAACCTCAGGATATTTTGTCTAATTTTGAAAGTTGGCTGGCCTTAACTGTACTTTTTGTAATTAGGCCAAACCTCGACGGTACTTTTTGTAATTATCACTTAAATAAAGAACAAGTTAGTACTTGAATATTTTCTTTACCCATCACTACTCAAGAATGCAATGTATTTGAGGTATTTCATGATGTTAGCCATGTGTTGAAAGGAATCAAAACCTGTCACACATTTCATCTCTTTTCATTAACTAGTAATATGTTTCAAAACAATACCGCCAAGAAGAATCTTCATGTGCCTATTTTTTTCCCCATCTTCCATTACTTTTCAGGGTTAATTACAAAAAGTACCCCTAAGATTTGACCTAATTACAAAAAAACCCAGCTAACTTTCAAAATATTAAAAATACCCCCGATGTTCTATTTTGTCTAACATTTAACCCCTTTATAAACAAAATCTATTTCAAAATCCCCCTTCATATTTATAAAATCATTGCAATTTTAACGCTCAATCAAACCTTAGGGCTACTTTTTGTAATTTTGAATGTTAGCTGGGTTTTTTTTTTTCGTAATTAGGTCAAACCTCAGGGTACTTTTTGTAATTAACCCTTACTTTTCACACTATATATAAGCTCATATCTTCAAGAATTCCTCTACACTTGATAAAAAATCCCTCACATTTTTACTATATTTGATCACATTTCTTCCAGTGATGGATCTCAAATACGAAAAGCTTGTCAACTGTGACGATCAGAAGGCGGCCTGCAGGACGACGACAAGACGGTTCTGGTTAAGGCCGAAGCTGAATGGAAAACCGGTTAAAGGCTTTAAGGTGTCGCGGTCTAGAAAGGTGAATTGGAAGCCGTTTTCGCTGCTGTCAAGAAAGATAGCAAAGATATGCGATGATTTCGTCAGGAGAATGAAGATGGACGGACCGTGTCCGTCCATCGTCTTCTCGTGTCAGTGGGGACTTCCTGTTCTTTCTCATTCATCTGTCAAGAGTAGGAAGAATATTTCCAGTTCTTATTATTACAGGGGTTTGACATGGTTTTAATGTTGATCATCTGTCTGAGAAATGTTGAGATTAATTTATATATGTCAGTGTCATTCATTCAATTACATGAAATTAGTATACCTGAAGATCAGATAAAGAAACTACCACAGGTAGTGCTTTACAAATTACAGCCTTGAACACACTCCAGTTTCAGTTGCAGATTTTATTTTAGGGATAATTACAAGCACTACCCCGGAATTGTGTAATTTTACCGTAGTTGCTAACTAGGACCAATGAATGGTACTATGTCTAAGAAATTTAGGGATTTTAATGATTTGACGCAAAAATATACGTGTCAAATCACTAAAAATTGTACCAATGAGGGGATTTTAATATTTTGGTGGTATAGTTTTTGCGCCAAATCGTCAAAATCCCCAATATTTTTGACATGTTTGTACGTGACAGGTCATAGGCAGCAATTCCCGATAGATCACACAATTTTAGTCAAAATAGGACTAAAATTTAAAGGTAACTACTTAGATGACTAAATCTCAAAACAGTCCAAAGTTACCGGATCAAATAAATTATTTTCCCAAGTGAAATTACCAAAAAAAAAAAACGCGTCCACAAAAAAAAGAACGTTGAACATCAGAGTAAACCAGTTCAGGAAAAAAAGGGTCCAAAAATGAGCCAATGCAATGGTAAATAAAATAACAATAAGGGATAATTACAAAACACCCCCTGAGGTTTGGACTAATTACAAAAAATTCCAGAGATTTTATAACATTACAAAAAAAACCTTGATTTTTTATTTTATCTTAAATTTAAGGGGCAATTGTAAAATTTCAATAAATGTCAAAGGGGTTTTGAAATGTTTTTTTGATTATGAAGAGGAAAAATTATAAGACATAATCAAAAGTCAAGGGGAATTTTATAATTTTCAAAAATCTCTCGGTCTTTTTGTAATTAGCCCAAATCTTAGAGGTGTTTTTGTAATTATCCCTAACAATAATAGCAGGTTAAGAATTTTGTCAAATCAAATACAGACACCAGAATGAATATATACACACCCTCATCAAGATTCACTCAAAATGTTAAAAAAAAAAGTACATTTATCATGACTTTCAAACTTTTTGTTGCATATAATCTAAGTTATGTCATCACTCATCAACAAAATCACATAAAGCTACACCTACAAAATCAGCCCACCTTTCTAAGCAAATTAAATCCAGTCATGAAGAACACAAAAGACTCTTTAAAGCTCAATTGTGAGCCAAAAACCTTTCCCATCTTCACCTTCAAATGAATCTTCTTCGAAATGCTCCTATGCTGCTTTACTAGAGCGCGGCTGTTTTCGTCGCTTACGATCTCCGGTTCTTCCTCCTTGATCGTTTCGAGCTTCATTTTGAGTATTTCTTCGATTTCCATTCTCGATTCGTTCCTCATCATCGAATTCTTCTTGCTCTTGCAAGAAACTGCCCACCACATCTTATGCTGCATTTCTTGACAAGAAGAAATTTTGATCACTTGATATATATATGTCAAATGGCCTTATAATGTATGTTATGTTTATGTTAACTTTGTGTTGGTTGGAAAGGTAGTTTGTAAAGGGAGTTAAGAGGGGTCATGGATTAGCTCTAAAAGACTTGTGCTTTTGCTCTTTACAGCTTTGATTTGATCATTACAAGCTTATAAACAAAGATCTGTCTTTTCAACAAGAAATGTAGCTAATTATACAATTAAAAGGCATCTTGGATCAGATAAAAGTTTACTTTAATCATTAGGTTCATGCTTTATGGTTCTTGAAAACACCCTTTATATATCCCCCTCCAAATTTTTAAGTACTTAATCATGCAAAATCAGATACGTGCATATGTAAACTAATTCAGGAAAGGGTATTAGCTCATATGACATTATTGTTAGATTTTGAAGTTTTACCATGTGCATTGGGACCGCTGTGGACATGCATGTTTTTTGTGACCCAACTCGGCCTGGCCCAAAATTCCATAGGCCCGCATTTTTTGTGACTCAATCCAGTCCAACACGTGCATTTTTTGGTTGGGCCATTTGAGCCAGGCCAAAATATGTCCAGTTCTTTTCGGGACTCTGAAAATAAAGCTCAGTCCAGCCCAACCCAACCATATACGCGGGCAATCCGAGCTAATTTTGCCACATTATCCAAATGTTTTGCTTCCAAAAAACAACGAAGTTGTTTGAATGGTACAAAATAAAGCACCCTTGGAGAGCTTCCTATTGTTTTTGAACTAGTTTAAACAAGGAGCTTTGGGCTGCTCTGCATCAAAAACCGTTGGAAATTGAATTGGACTTTTCATCGAACACCTTTTGGGCATCAGATTGGGCTTCAATTTTCAGATGAAGAATCATCAGAACTGTCAACAGTATTGCCCCAAAATCATTATTGTCGCTGCTCACTGTTCCAGGAACACCTATTTCTTTTCCCAGATTCCACAAGAAGCTGCCTTCATAATTTCATTCAACTTGGGCGGAAACTGTAGAAAACTTGGAAAATTCACGATCTATTTTTTTCCCGCTTGCTAGTTTTCATGTTAGGTTTGGGAGAAAGGGTCATGGTCTTAACTCTTAAGCTTCAACCGCGCACTATGTAGTACGTACCCAACTAGGAAGCACGGACATTTGAGTGAGAGAGGGTGACATTTGAGTGTGAGAGGGTGACATATCTGCAGTGGCGGGCGCAAAATTCTGACTTTAGGGACGAAATACAGACCGAATTTATAAATTTAAACAATGAGAAACAAATTTCATATACTAATCATAATTAATAATTTTTTATATTCTAAAACACAACAATTTGAATTTTTTATCAAAGTTTTGGGAGGCAATTGTAAATTAATTCCCTTATTTTAGTTATTAAAAATTAATTCCCCATGCGTCGCCACTGCGTATCCATACTGGATAAATCCAATACGATATTTTATTTGATACTTCATAAATACTCTATAGATACATCCATATTTGGAAAGAGATAGACATTATTCTATACTCATATTTTCAGCATTTTTGTGCGTGTCTATTTGAGTTATCACATTTCAGATTTGAGTATTTATGAAATTTTAGTTTTTTATAGTTGAAACATTGTTTGTTTTAATTATACTTAGTACGTTTGTATTTTTAGTATTATAAAAATATATAATTTTATATGTAAATATATATCGTACATGTATCCTTAAAATTTCAAATCATGTCTTATTTTCGTACCAGTGTCATATCATATCTATGTCAGTGCCCGTATCAATGCTTCATAGGTACCCATTTTAGTCTTAAATTAGGGGGAAATAATTTGTCCTCCATGAAATGGCTATTTCTATATTTTATAGAAAATATTGAATTTCAGTTTGTCTCCTAAACTCCACGAGTTTTAAATATAACCATATGAGGATCGTCGTCTAGGAATGACCATGAGATGGGACGGGCCGGGATGGATACTTGATGACCTTGATTTGCCCTGTCCACTCCACGGGTGGGGTGGGGCGACCTATGATAAATAAATTTATATTTTTATATGATTTTTATCTTGTATTTTGTGTTATTAATATGTTTTCTTATATCATTTTTGTGATATAAATGTGTATTATGTAAAAAAAAAAATTGTCATTGATGGCTCAAAAAGCTACTACTCTAGAAAACCATAGGCAAGTGCACCTATCGTTTTGTAGTATAGATTATTAGTCAGGAGTGTCATTCCCACGAGGATTGTAAGTACTAATAATTAGCGTATTTTTGTTATTTAATCTAGCAATTTTCAGAGTTTTGTTTGTTTAATGAAAATGAAAAATAGAGAATTTTAAAATAATTGCAACTTACAAAAGATCAAATAAAAATAGATTGTAGAATTAAGAAATCAAGAGCTAGAAATGTGTTTGAATGTAAATCCTCAGAATGTTTTTGTGATTTAACAAGATAAAATACAACCATAATCCCTTAAGCAAAAACAACCTCTTTTAGTAAAATCTCATGTTTCATGGACAGTAGAAATTCCCGATTTAAGTTAAACCTCTATCGAGCGCGAATAACTTCTAATCTCAAGTTGATTAATGAAATCTCTTTCTAGTTAAAACCCCAAGACAACATTATAACGATTTGTGAATTCCCATATTAGGTTTGACCCTAATCCGGAAGATTTATGTCGTCTATATCTAGGATTGCATGCAACTCTTTTCACTTATATAGGTTCTATTTCACCATGAATCTCGATTTCCCGGATGAAAAATAAATTTCAAATCAATATTGCGCATATACCAATTTGAATGAATAAAGCATAATATAAGTGAATCACACAAAACATGAAGATTTTATTAAAAACATACAAACCTTAATCACAAATTCATTCTAGAGTTCATTACATTCAAACACTAGAAATTTAGCTACACATGGCTTTGACAAAAGAGTATACTACACAAGAAGATATGAATAAAATGAACATGGTGTACTTAGCTCTTATTCAAGACCAATACAAGACTTCCTCCTTGGTTGATTGCAATGATGTTGAGCTACAAGTCTTCTCCTCTATTGCTCTTCAACTTCCAACTCTACCTCTCTTTTATCCTCTCAATGTATTTTGCTTTGAAACTTAGAATATACAATGAATAACAATGAATCTCTCTATCAATGAATACTACATGAATTTATATATTTTTCCCAACTGAAACTCTTGGTTTTTATAGGCACCATCTTTGTGAAAGAACACATCAATAATGCTAACAAATGCTCCACTTTCATGGTTGTTGGTTGAATCATTGTGTGCACATTCATGATTGAGTTGGTTGAATCATTGCGTGCACATTCATGGTTGAGTTGGTTGAATCATTGTGTCCACATGACAATTGAGGGAATAATAGAGTTTGGTGCATCAAAATGAGGTGTAAAAGTTGCTCAAATGTTGTCAAAAAGCAAGAAGGGAAAGTCTCCATAATTTCCGCCAAAGAAAAACCAAGTGACGATTTAAAAGACGCCAGCGTGCTTTCAAACGGCCGGCCGGTAGTGTTCAAGCGGATTTTTCCCAAACACGGCCGTGCTTGAAAAGCACGGCCTGGCCGTGTTTGGTACGTCGTGGTCGAAAAATTGCTCGTTTTTACTTTTAAAAAGCACGGCCGTGCTTAAAAACACACCCTACCTGTGTTTGGTGAAAAGGCCCGAAATGACGCAGCGTTTAACTTGGGATTTTGAGTGTTTTGCATCCGAAACCCTCGGGTATGTTTTGACATGAAACCATGGCCCAAAATTCACCAAAAACAGCTCCAAATCATCAATCTACACCAATAAAAGCACCTCAGAGTAATGTGAATCATGTACAATCAAAAATTTATGAAACTGACAATAAAATAACTCAAATCATACTTAAATATACAAATAAAACATGCATAAAAAGACCCTTATCAGTCATTATCAATCAATTAATATATATGTTAGATATAATATTAAATATATAAATTTTACATTGTTATACATTAATTGTTATATATAATATACATGTAATAGATATAAATATAATTTAAAAAATACAAATACTAGGGAAGCGATTCGAGCGGGGCAATGATGATACCCAGACCCATCAAATTGCCATTCATATCGCCACCCATAGACGAAGCTATGTAGGGGCCAAGGGGGGCACTGGGCCCCCCTCAAATTTTTTATAAACAAAAGTAGGGGTATTTTGGTCATCACTTTTTAATCTTAAAATAAATAAAAAAGAATAGAAAAATGGAAAAAAGTCTTCAATTATATTGCATTCCTCTTTCCTATATCTTGAAAAATAAGTGTCTTGGTCATTTTTTCCCTTTTCGTAAAATTTTGTATATTTTTTAAGCTTCACCATAAACTTTAACTTGAATTTTTGCATTATTCTCTTGTGTCTCTATTTATTCTTTTTGGTATATTGATGTAATTGTATCTTATTATTTATTTATGAATATTAAGATGTGATTGGATTAATACAATAGCTTAATCAAAACTTTTGCTTATTTTAAATTTGATGTATTATTTTTCATTTTATATGTTCCAATGGACAAATTGTGCACTTATGTTTTGTAAAAATGAAAAATAGTCATAATTTTCAAAAACATGTTTTTTAGCCATTTTGGCACAGTCATACCCTTGTCGTGTTCTTTGATGTGGTACTTATTATATTTCAAAAAATTGATGTGGTGTATATTTCGGTACCGAGTCATGGACCGGTCTCTAAAAATGAAAAAAAAGACAAATTGAAAATTTGAACTCAAAAATGGCTAAAGAAACATAGTTAAAACTATTTTTATTATAGAGAAGTGGCCAAAAATCTGATGGACTCTTTTTATATTAATATTAGTTGGGCCCTCTACCCGAAATTCCGGCCGTCACACATCCGCCACCGTTATTCACCAGGAGACTCAATCATGTTTCTTACATGTGGGGCAAAATTGTCTTTTACCTCAGACTACTTAAGTTTTATTGCACTTTGTCGTCTAAACTATGTGTGATGGTTTCTTTATTATCTAAACTTTACTCAATTTTCACTTTGTTACCTCAATTTGAAAAACTTATAAAATTTATATGTATACATATGCATTTTTATCTTCTTTTAATTTATCCATAAAAAAATTAAATAGTATTTTATTTCAATAAAGTATATTATCAATGAATTTTTTATTCTAAATTCTTTTTAAAAAAAAATCTTGTTAGAATTATAATTTAATATTGGAAATATACTTTATTTATTTTTTATTAAAAATCATCTTAGAATTTATATTTATGTACGTATATAATTTTGTTTACCTCATAACCACCATTTATCTTTTTTTTCGTTTTTAAATGTATTCTTTTATTTTAATTGATTGCGAATATTACCAAAAAGAATTAATACATGAAACTAAAAAATGTAAATTACAAATTTATAAGAAAACTAAAACATAAGAAATTATAAAATATTTTTTCTTGATAATATATCTTATTAACGTAAATAGTAATTAAATTTATTTTTTTTGTGAATAAGAAATTAAAATGAGATAAATACTTGTATATACATTTAAATTTTATTAATCTTTTACAACTGAGATGACAAGTTGAAAATCACGCAAGCTTAGATAGAAAAGTGAACATCGCGTAAAACTTAGATGACAGTAGAATAACTTTCGATGAGTTTGAAGTCAAAGATAATTTTATCTCCACGTACAAGGCAGGTAGTCAATCTTCCGCGAATATTGCACTGGCGTTATGTGCAAAATCCCTATAGTTCAGGAAACAAATTAAAACTCGAAATAGTTTAAGAAGTGGAATAATGGTCATATTTTGGCCTCTATTATTTTATTTAAATTATTACTGAGGTTGTATTGGCATTTGGGCATGTTCATATCTTTAAAAAAAAGTCCCCAAGGACATGGTGACATGGTCCACATTTTTGTATTAATAATTTCCTTTGCGTCTTTTTTTTAACAATGAAAGAATTATTAGGGATAAGTTTCTTAATTAAATTGTCTAAAAATGTTTAAAACTATAAAAGTGTTTACTCTTTCTATGAATTAGGTATTAGAGGGCACCAATGACCAAGCCAGAAGTGATCATGCTTAACTTAAAGCTTTATGAACACTAAGAGGTGTTTGGCCGAACTTATAAGGGCATCTCTAATGGAGCACCAAATAAATTATTTATACGTATTTTTATTTAGTTTAAGTGTTTAACTAATAGTAGTTAAATAAAAGTAATGAAATAATTGTATAATTAATAAATTTATTTATTATGAAATGAAAAACTCCTAGGTTGTTTTGTGGTGGAAAATAGCATACAACACACAAACAAGACTATAATATGTTCATGAGGTTGTCTCAGAAAGACCGTCTGATGTTTAAATTAGCAACTGTCCAAAGAATATTTCATATTTAGCAAAGGAAGTAATTAAGTAAATTAAGGCTAGATTAACTTACAAACGAATAAAAAAAAACTTACAAACGAATAATGATGGATATTTTTTACGCAGGATGATGAACATCATGAAATAATATGATAAATGCCTCATGGATAGACCTGGCAAATGGATTGGGTTGGCGCTGGTCCATTGTGCCAAAGAGCAAAATCATACCGGACCGACCCAAAATTTACTCGGGCCACTTTTTGTTGGGCCAGCCTAGCCCATATATGTAATTTGTGTCGTGTTGGCTATCAAGCCCGTTAACTCAGGCCAAAAGGTCCGGTCTTTTATGGACCTCCAAATTTAAGGTCTAGTCTCGAACAAATTGCGGCCTCTACTTGTGGGATGTTGGAGATTATCATAAATTTTTCAAAACCACCATTAATCGTGTCGATTTGATCGGTTATAGTGTTTTCTATAATTAAAAATGTGATTTAGAATATTGAATGAAAATTACACCGCCTTGTTGTTTTGGTTGTGGTTTTAGAACTAAGTTTCACCGTCTTTATACAAATTTATGGGTAAAATAAAAGATTTTTTTTCTCGCTTTAGTTGAATAGTTAGGCAATCAATATATTCAAAACTAATTCGGTGAATAAATTTAGATTTATATTTAAATTCCAAATAAAATGCATTTTAAAGTTTTCTTTAATATTACAAATATATATTATGTTTTGCATTCGAAGTAACATACTATTAGGTCAACTCCAACCAAACTTCAACTACCACACTATAACATCAAATATGCAAAAAAGCATCTCCAACCCAACTATAAACATTACATCAAATTTGGTGTAGTGAATATTATTACACCAAATTTGGTGTAACACTATTCATTTACACCAAATTTGGTGTAATAGAATATCCCCCATTTGCCCTCCAATTCTCTTCTTTTTGAAATTTAAATTCTAATTGTATCCTTTTTTATATATAATTAATTTATATATATGGTTCTTATAAATAATTAATATTTTCCATAAATAATAATAATTAACAAATAATTATAATTTAAACTAAATAGATGTTAATATTAATTGTAATATTTATTTTTTAATATAATTAATTAATTTAATATTAATTAAATATATGTTTTTAGTTAATTACATTAATAGTAATAAACTATAAGTAAATAAAATAATTGTATAAATACATAAATTAATTTGCTTACTCTAAAATGAAAAAGAAAGAATAAAATATTCATTTGGTGTGAGATTTGGTGTAATGAGTTGGAGATGATTTTGACAAAATTATACTAAAACACCAAATTTGGTGTAGTTTTTACACCAAATTTGGTGTTATAGGTTGTAGATGGTCTTAAGATGTATTATGTTTAGAATATAGTTAAATTAAAAGAAAGACAAGGTGTATTCTATTTGAAAAATCATATTATTTAAAAACAAATCAAATCTTTAACATTTTACATTTTGGCTATTTTTCTTATATTCTAAAAGAGATATATTATTTTATCAGTCTTATAATATTCTCATTTATTCAAAACGTCACACCACTCGCCACAGCCCAAAATTGCACATTTGATTAATAAAATCATGATTTGAAAATATTATTTAGGAAACCGCATAAAGTTATTCGATTTGATTTTTTTTTAATATAAAAAACCGCAACCGCACCGCTGCCCCTTTAGGCTGTAAATAAGAATGTGAGTCTCATGAGCTGCTTAATGATATTTTGACCCAACAACAATTAGTAGTATGGGACAATTAAATAATTATATTTTGAAATTAATAAATAACAATAAATAAGAAATAGCAGGAAAATAAATTTTACCCCATCATGCAAACACATAGCTAATTTTCTTTTAAAAAATCAAATAATTAAAATATTTACATACATATAATGAGTATATGCATTATATATCCAAGGAAATAACTGAATTACACATAGTTTAATAAATAAAGGAAACACTCTGATAACCAAATGACATAAATAGATAATAATATGTTATATATATACTTACATGTACATATGCATAATAAAATTGGGAGCAATATTAATAACGTAAGAAAAGTGTCAAGAAAACTAATTGTTTGTAATAATAATTAATGAGATAATTAGGCCTGGTAGGCATTAGGCACAAGTACAACTACTAAAATCAACTTCATTCAATTACATTAATAAGAAAAAGGAAAGGCATCCCTTAAAGTCAATTACTATGGCTTAAAATCTTAGTTATTATTCAACTTTAACATAATTTTTTTGGTATAATTACAAGAACTACCCCTGAGGTTTGGGTTAATTACAAAAAATAACAAGATATCTGAAAATTACAAAAAAACCACTTGAGGTTTGATTTTGTATTAAATATAAGTAGAGCTGGTGAAAACTAGTTTGGCTAGAATGTGTTGATATGCATGCATTATATGAGTAAATAGAGTTATATTCCTGTTTTGTGGAAAAGGATTACGCTTTGCTCGTTTTGTAGGAATTTATCGATAATTATAACATTTTGGCAACAATCTGGAGCATTGCAATCGCAATATTTGATGTAAAGTACGAAGTTTGGAGTGGAGTCGATAAGAAGTTGGACGGACCGGGCGAAAAACGGAAGAAAAATAGCTAAGCGCCGGTGATACTGGTGAGCACGGGCGGGCGTGCGTCTTCCTAAAGACAAGACCCGTGCTCAACCGGATGTGAAGACCGGTGTTCGATCTATAGCACGGGCAGCCCGTGCCATATGGGCACGCCCGTGCTCTCTTCAGAAAATTGGAAATTTCATGCGGCACCCAACACGGGGTGGGCGTGCCAAAGGGGCACGACCGCTCCTATGCGGAAAAAAACAGAGCCTGATCCGTTTCAACTAGGTTTCGACCTAAATGAAGTACAAATAGACACGGGGCGGCCACAAACAGGGAGACGCTGATTTTTACTCTAGAAACAGAGAAAAGATCAGTTTTCCGCAGGAAACTTGGAGAGATCGATCAAGACCGCAACCACACCTTCGAGGATTGAAGATAGATCGAGAGATCGTCATCATCCCCGATCACTCATTCCATCGTATCGTTATTTCAATTAGTTAGATTTTTTATTATAAATAATTTGTCTATGAATTGTTTATCTTCAATGTCTGGCTAAATATCTTGTGATTCCCGGGTTTGGGAGTAGGTTAATAAACACTTTTATTTGATGATTAAGGATAATTGAAGTTAATATTTTCTTTCTCTATTCAAGAATTTTACTTTAATTCTTATTATATCAAAAGGCCATTGATTTAAACTTGTTTGATGTATTGATTCATAATTCTAACCGATGAGTTTCAATACTAGATCTTGAGTACTTGACACAAATAGATTGCATGATTGAGAAGTCTGTGAATATTTGTGGGACCTTATAATCTTTGAACTTTTGGGAGTTGGATATCTCATGTTGAGTAGAGATGCTAGTATAGATATTCCAATCAACGTGTTTACATATATCTCGAGAGAGGGGGTAAATTACTTTGGTGATTGGTCTATAGAGAAGAATACATTTAACCTTGGTTTGCTTAATCTGAGAATAAAAGTGGGATATTAACTGAAACCACAACCCATGAATCCATCTATCCATACTTGATCTTTCAATCGCTCTTTACTTTGTTATTTTATGATTAATTTCTGCTTTAGTATTAACAAAACCAATCCATCACAGTTCGATCGTTTAGATAAAAATAGGACTATTCTAATCCAATACTTGGTACATTAATTTATTAATCCATGTGGATTCGACCTTGCTAACCCAATTCTATAAATTGCACCGTACACTTGCGGTGAAGCTAAAAAATAAGGCGAACAGGCCCGAGCGACACAATTTTTGGACTGGGTCGGGCTATGATTTTCCAAGCCCCAAAAATTAATTTTTGGTCCAACAATATTCATGTACAAAAACTATTTTCGGGCTAAGTTGGCCATGAATTTTTGTGGCCCGGCCCAACCCAAAAATTTCTAAAAACCCGATGGGATTGGGTTGGGATTGCCAGCTTAAAATTTAAGCAGGTAATTACAATATTTTTACAAATGTAAGGGTGGTGTTTGAAATACTTTTCCTTATGAAAGGGGTACTTTGTGATACATAATCAACAATAGGGGTTAACAGTAATTTTTAAAAAAATTAGGTTTTCTTTGTAATTAACTCAAACCTGAGGGTAGTTGTTATAATTATCCCTATTTTTTTAAGAGGAAAAAAACACTAAACCTCCCAAATTATGCGGTTTTTCGCACTTTACAATATGAACTAATTTTCTTTACACTTTACCGTACATACTACCAAAGTTTTACACTTTGCCATACAACGACGATCGCCGTTGAATATTCTGAGAATATTCTGGCGTGAACCCTCCACCCGAGGGCAAAACCGTCTTTGCCAAAAATTCAAATAGAAGTTATTACACTTTACCATATAAACTTTGTTAAGAATTTCAATTTGCCATATGAACTTTTACACAATTTTACTTTGCCATATCAATTTTTAAAATATAAAAAATTATGTGCATATAAATGTATTTATCTTTTATTCATAAAAGAAAATTTAATTAATATTTATCTCAATAAAATATGTTAGTTTACGGTTTAGACGGGTATAGATCTCAATGATATCAATTTAGACATCTTTGAATTATTTTAGAGTTTACATATTTTTTATATGGATTTAATCTCAATTTTCTAATGTGATGTTGCTTTAAATATATACTTAGTTCAATTTTTATAGTGTTTTAGAATTATTTATGTTTTTCATAAATTCAATAATTCAACGCTCGACTAATCTTTTCATGTGAGACAACTTTGGTCGATGGCATTTGGTGAACGAACAAAAATAATAATTTATCATAAAATTTGGTGTGCATCGGTTTACTGAATATTGTATCATAATAATCAGTTCTGCTCAAACTTTTTACCATATTCTTCTTTCGTATTTCGGTCGGTATTCAGGTAAATCAAAATTTTGCAGAAAATATAATAATAAAATAAATATTATAATCATAATTATAATAGATATTTATTATTTTATTAATTTTAGTATGAAAATAATACATTATAATACAAAGCTAAGTAATATATACAGAATATATATATATATATATATATATATCATCAAAATAATTTTCATATATGTTGCTTTTCTATTTCGATTGGCGCACTATATGGTTTAAACTTATTTTTGTGATTTTTATATATTAATTAAGATAAATAAATGCATATAGACATAACTTTTTAATTTTTTAAAAAATTGATATGACAAAGTGAAAATTGTCCAAAGTTCGGATCTTGCAAAGTGAAATCTTAACAAAGTTGAGATGGTAAAGTGTAACAACTTATTTTTGCATTTTAGGTAAAAGACGATTCGCCCTCACGTGGAGCATGTGCTTGGAATATTCAAAGAATATTCCATTGGCGATGACCGATTATATAGGGTAAAGTCTGAAAACTTCAGTATAGTTTGCGTAGTAAAAGAATGTAAAAAAATTTAGTTCCTATGGTAAAATGCAAAAAATGGTATAGTTTGGAGGGTTGAGTGTTTTTTCTTTTTCTTTAATTACAACCGTAATCTGGTGGTTGCCATTGCCAACACGAGCACCATTGGTGAGAAAAGCGTGAGCAATGAGAAGGACACGTGGCGGAAATCCAGCTGGGTCATTCTCCCACGAATAAATAACCATATAAGAAAATCCGGAACACAGAGAAAGGAAAGGAATGAAAAACAGAGTGAAAAAAAAAATGGTCTTTTTCTCACGCAAGCTGTGAATCAGGCCCTACAAGGCTACAACTCTGGCGTTAAAAACGACAAAATATTCACTTCTCTCCATCTCTCCACCCATTTTTTTTTTTTTTTTTTTTAATCCTACTGAAATTCACTGATTTCTCCATCTTTTCAACCTCTTTGATACGCTTTATTAACAGGGACACCCGATTTTTGTCACGTATCAGAAAACCAACGCCCGTATTTTATTGAATCGTATGCAGCCACATGTTTACGCCATGTAATTTTCGTGGTTTCTCGATCACACGCACCGTTGCTTTGATTGTATTTTGATGTCTGATAAAGAGCGGTCGCGAACTGGCGACGGCGGTGGAGGGGGAGGAGGAAGCGGCGGCGCCGATGAGGAAGACGGAGATGGGCCCACAGAAACGGGGGACCCAAAAGAGAAAAAATGCAAAGGGTGCGGCAAAAAGCGTAGAGGGTTGTCTTTCTTTCGGCTGGGGAAGGGCAAAAAGCTGCAGCACCAGAGAAGGAAGCAGAAGGGCATTTATGTAAATTCAGGTTGTTGGGGAAGAAGGGTTGTTGGCGGGTCGTGCTGGAAACCGCCGGGGACTTTGGATTCATCGGGTGAGTCACCTACAAGTGATCCTAACAGTTCCGAGTTTACTTTTGATATGTTGAGAGCTCTTATTGAGAAGAATGATTTTTACTCGAAAGAATGCAATCCCCATTTGGATGAAGATGAATAAGTGAAAATTGTATATTGATTTTGTATGGAATTGATTGTTTGAGAAGAAATTGTTTTGGGTTTCCATGTGAGGGTGTTTGTTATAAGAAATGCCCTGGTTTTGTTATCAATGGAAGTGGAATATAGTCTTTTAACGAAAGATTAAGCTCCATTTTTTCTGTAGAATTCGTTCGCCATGATATACATGATCCGTGCATAATATCGTGAAAAATGGATACAAATTTTTGACTGCTACTTAGTATCGGCAATAGGTCTGAAAAAGTATCAAATTTAGATATTTGTATCCTGTTGAAGTAAGGAACCAATGTTTGGAATAGATTCCATTTTGAGAGAGTTGAAAAAGCACCATTTATTTAGACAAAGAGTCCTTTTTTCCTCTTTTCGGTTGGTAAATATTTCTAAGAACATGGAGTGCTCATTGGATATAAAATTTAGTGGATTCTTTGTTATTGCTTTGGTATCAGTACGTAAAAGGGTTCCAAATTGTAGTGTTTTGCCGTCGTAGTAAATTTGAAGGAAGAGGAAATAAAATGCAGCGCAAAAGATGGAAAGAGAGTTGCCATTTGTATGGAGTACTTGGGGGATTTTAAATTCTTCAAACATTTCAGACAAGATTGTTTCAAAGGATGTGTTGGATTGTTTTAAGGATTTTTTGTAATCATGCTCTTCGAACTCTTGTGCAATTATGTGTGAAACTAGAGAATGTCTAATTTGTTGATGCACGTGGATTGGGGGCGCTCAACAATAGCAAGTTCATAAAAGACTTCTTCCGAAGAAATTCGAATCCGTTGATTTTGGATCGAGGCTCAGGTGCACAAGATGCTGTACTTCGTACGATCTTGATGTCTTTAAAAGTTATTCTGTTAGCAGAATCTATTCTTTCTCCATATATCTAAATCTTTTTTCAATGTGCAGTTGCTTGAATTATCTCTCGCTTTCGTTACAGCATCTTTGGGATTGACTGCTAATCTTTGGCATTGTTTCTTTTAGATCACAAGATTCAGAACTGTAAATTTAGGCAGCTTAGATTATTTTATTCTTTACTTTCTATGTTCAAATAGCCTTCTTATATATATATATTTTGTGTGTGTGTGTGTGTGTGTGAAAGGCATGAAATTGGATATTTAAGCTGTAGTATAGTAAATTTCAGATTAACTTAAAACTTATTGTTTATCTTCATCATATACATTAATTCATATAATTATTTTAAGTTGATAAATAGTTAATTCTTGGAAACTGTCAGATGAACTGTATTATCGGCCATTTGTAATGAATGTCAGAAGAGTGATAAATGGGGGAAGGGGCGCAAAGACGCTGAATATTTTCATTCCAAGCATATGAAAGTAAAACCCAAGTGGATAAATGGTCCAGAAAAAGAATTTATCTGGAAAAATGAGTGGGGCATTTTTATTTCTTTTTTGGTTTATTTGGCTCTTAGCAGGTTTTGGGTTTATCCAAATTTACATCTTCTTCAATTTAATTCAACTTTCTCCTCTTGTTTTATGAAGTACTGCATTTTCATTTTCTTCTTGAGGGAAATAGATACTGAAATATGATCCTTTCGGTACTGAAATTTTGCGTGTCTGTGTTATGATTGTATTCATAAGTTATCATCTGAGAAATGTGTTGCCGTAACTTACTTTGGTTCTTCCTTTCTGCAGAAGATGGTACAATAATGTGTGATTGTTTATTATTATAGCCACTAAACTAAATTGTGTTGCTAATTAAGCCAGGGGAAGGTTGATCGGTAGATTACGCATACTAGTGAATTATCGTGTTAAACTTTGGGTAAAAGCAGTGAACTGTAATCTTGGTAGCTGAGCCGAGAAATATTATGTTACCATGAATCTAGAAGGTAATAACGTAAAATAGTTTGCGTAGCCTCTATGAAGTTGGGACTTACGAAATCACATGTAAGTGTCGATGTTTGTTTTCATTTGTCATGAAATTTAATCTATTGATCGCTTAATTTGAAGCCTGTCATTGTTCAACAGTAAAGTGAAACATGACATAGTGAATAGTAAGTGGACTACTAATTCTGGCAACAAATTTGTGGAACTTAATGGTGTTATGAATAAATATTTTCAGTTCCTCGTTTTGGGTCTAGGATAGACCATCCTGTTTACCTTTATATTTAGGGATAATTACAAAAACACCCATGAGGTTTGGGTTGATTACAAAAAAAAACCCAGACATGTTTCAAAATTAAAAAAAACCCGTTCAGGTTTCTTTTTGTCTTAATTTTCGAGGGATAACTGTAATATTCTTGTAAATGTCAGGGGTTTTTTTGGAATTTTTTTGAAAATCACCGGGAAATATGTAAGATAGAATCCAGCCTCAAGGAGTTTTTTGTAATTTTCAAAGAACTCAGGTATTTTTGTAATTAGCCCAAAACTTAGGGGTGTTTTTGTAATTATCCCTTATATTTATGGTTTTTACTTTTTTTATTTTTATTTCTTTTTCTAGTCATGGGAATTGCTTTTATGGACTTTAATGGCAGCTATATAAGTATCCCCTTATCTAGTATATTTTTCCTTGTCGATCAATGTATTCAAGAATTAGACGATAAAATGCCAACCAAGGTAACATCTCTTATTTATGTCATGTTTATGTCATTTTCACGTCTCCGTGCAATAGCCCCTCCCCAACATCCATATACATAATGCTTTTCAGCAAGAAGCCTGGATCAGGTACGCTGACGGTAAGTTTCACCAATTCAAGTGGCCATAATGCCGGCGTAAGATTTCCTAAGGAGAATGCAGCTCGGATCTGTGTAATGATCATATCTCTTTTCAGGTTGCAGGGTGTCGAAAAAGTAGGATTATTCTTGATGGGATGCTTTTGTTTCTCCTCAATAACGTATAAGATATTTCATCTGTGGGCGATAGACTGACTTTATTTCTCTTCTTTCTATCAGTTTCTGAAGATAAACTGCTTCTTGGTTTTGGACTATCATCAAAAGTCAAAACATCTACCGAGATGCGGGAGGGATTGCTGGAAATGAAACTTTTCTTCTGTCTATAGTACTTTATGTTTCACATAAGATTTAGAGATAATTACAAAAACACCCCTGAGGTTTGGGCTAATTACAAAAAAAACCAGAGTTCTTTGGAAATTACAAAGAAACCCTTGAGGTTTGATTTCGTCTTACATTTTCCTAGTGATTTTCAAAATATATCAGAAAAACCCCTGACATTTACAAAAACATTACACTTAGCCCCCTTAAATTTAAGACAAAACAAAACCTGAAGGGTTTTTTTGTAATTTTGAAACATCTCTGGGTTTTTTTGTAATTAAGCCAAACCTCAGGGGTGTTTTTGTAATTATCCCTAAGATTTATGGAGTTTTCTGTTCCATTGCCCTTCTGATGGAAATTATATTAATAGAGCTCGCGGTGTAGCTTTGAATTTGATATGAACCAAACGTTTCTGCTCGTAAATAATACTGTCGAGTAAGAAACCTCTGCGACAAGAGCTTGGCGAAATGTTGCCCTTTCGGCTTCAAAAGTCATGTCGTTAGATTTTTGGCTAAAGTCATGGGAAATTCTCTCTTGAATCCAGTTACAGAATCGTTCTTTTTATTAATGTCTTCGAACACCAGCAAGGTATGTGACCTCTTATTTGTGGTTCAACTCTTTTTTAGTTCAATAATTGTAGTAAAATTAGCTCTGCAATGTTCGTTATCTCATCGTGCATGCTAATTATGGAAATTACTCCTGAAGTTTAGCTTTATTACAACAAAAAAAAATCCAGTATCTTTTAAAATTACGAGTACCCTAATTACTCCCTCAGTATAAATGCAATTTGTAAAATAAAAATATTTGTCGAGGGGTATTTATAATTTTGAAATATAATATGGTTTTTTTGTAACTAAGCTAAACCTCTCAGTCATCTAACTGACCGAGTATACGCACAGACCTGCCAAAGTGATGAGCGACAACTTTAGTTTCCTTTGATTTTGCTTATCTTTCAACCTTGCCGGGACGTTGATGCAGTGAAGTTTGCTCCGTCTGCGTATCGTTGTTTCTTGCAAAGTTAATTTGGGACAGTTAGTACGATCAATGGGGACTTGAAAACATTGTTTGTTGGACATTTTATTCATGTCACTATTTATTACTTTCATGTAGTGATAATTATAAAGTTCCCACAGTTGAAATTAATTTGACGTGGACTATGTTGTTTCATGTGATGCCTTTCCTAAATAGGGGGGCAATCTCTGACACGGCTCGATAACCCGAATTGCCACCCCTATTCCTAAAGCAGGTGGTTTGATAGTCGATGGATGAAGCCGAGATCGACGGACGGAGCTAATAGGAAAATGTGGTGTAGGCTGTAGCACACATTTTACAATTTCCCTCTCTACCGTGTTCTTGACTAGGTATATTTGTTTCTTGGATTTTGGTGAAGGGATAATTACACAAAACCCCTTGATGTTTGGGCTAATTACAAAAAACTCCTGAGGTTTTTGAAAAATACAATAATTCACTTGAGATTTGATTATGTCTTACATTTTTCCTCTTCATGAGCAAAAACTATTTCAAAACCCTTGTGATATTTGTAGAAATATTACAGTTATCCCCCTAATTTTAAGACTTGATCAAACTTGAGGAGACTTTCTAATTTTGAAACATCTCTCGACTTTTTTTGTAATTAGGCCAAACCTTAGGTTCATTTTTTTTTTTGGTAATTGTCCTGTATTCCTGTTACTAAATTAGACATCATAAGGCCAAATGCTTTGAGGGTGTTTGATTGAGCTTCAAAATTTTTTACAACATGTTTGAAAACTTATTAGCTTTTAAAAGTGTTTGCTATTTCTTTTCTTAAATCTTAGAAAATGTGTTATGAGTTCACCAAATCAGATGTTATGGACTTGTAAATTGTTGTAATGTATTAAAACTTGATTTATTCACATGCACCCCTATTTCCCACCCTACCTAATTCCCCACATCACTACCCATCAAATTATGTTCGGAAAAAAAAACCAATTCGCAAGTTTCTTTTGCATATTTCAAGAACTTATAATTATATACTAATTCTCTATACTATATATAACAATGTCAAATTATATCGGTTTTAAAACCCTAGTCGTGATTAGCGACCATGTGTATGTTCGGGCGCGTCGAAGGATAAGTGGGCCTGAAATATATCGGACTCCACTGTGTGTTTTTAGGCCCGGAAAAATCGGGCCTATTTGGCCAACCTGACAGTTTTTGGGACATGCAACGGTGCAAGTGAAGTATGTGAAAGATCAAATTGCGGATATCTTCACCAAATCACTCAAGCATGAAGACTTCATCAGACTTAAAAGTTTCATTAGAATGATAAATCAAGTTTACGGGTGTTGTAAATAAACTTGATTTAGCCCAAATAATAATGGGTTTGATAATATATTTTTGAATTTACGCCCATATTTCTCAAATCATATGCCGCCACATGTTTACGCCATGTATTCCTCGTGATTTCTTGATCACACACACAGTTGCTTTGATTGTATTTTGATGTCTGATAGAGAGCGGTCGAGAACTGGCGGAGAAGGAGGAAGCGGCAGTGCTGATGAAGAAGACGGAGATGGGCCCACAGAAACGGGGGACCCAAAAGAGAAAAAATGCAAAGGGTGCGGCAAAAAGCGTAGAGGGTTGTCTTTCTTTCGGCTGGGGAAGGGCAAAAAGCTGCAGCACCAGAGAAGGAAGCAGAAGGGCATTTATGTAAATTCAGGTTGTTGGGGAAGAAGGGTTGTTGGCGGGTCGTGCTGGAAACCGCCGGGGACTTTGGATTCATCGGGTGAGTCACCTACAAGTGATCCTAACAGTTCCGAGTTTACTTTTGATATGTTGAGAGCTCTTATTGAGAAGAATGATTTTTACTCGAAAGAATGCAATCCCCATTTGGATGAAGATGAATAAGTGAAAATTGTATATTGATTTTGTATGGAATTGATTGTTTGAGAAAAAAATTGTTTTGGGTTTCCATGTGAGGGTGTTTGTTATAAGAAATGCCCTGGTTTTGTTATCAATGGAAGTGGAATAGAGTCTTTTAATGAAAGATTACGCTCGATTTTTTTCTGTAGAATTCGTTCGCCATGATATACCTGATCCGTGCATAATATCGTGAAAAATGGATACAAATTTTTGACTGCTACTTAGTATCGGCTATAGGTATGAAAAAGTATCTAATAATATCAAATTTAGATTTTTGTACCATGTCGAAGTAAGGAACCATGGCATATATGTTTGGAATAGATTCCATTTTGAGAGAGTTGAAAAAGTACTATCTCGTTGAAAGGTTCTATACATGAATACATCTGCCCTTTCTCAACGCATTTCTTTGGACAAAAGACTCCATTTTTCCTCTTTTCGGTTGGTAAATATTTCTCAGGACATGGAGTGTGTGTTGGATATAAAATTTAGTGGATTCTTTGTTTTTGCTTTGGTATCAGTAGGTAAAAGGGTTCCAAATTGTAGCATTTTGCCGTAGTAGTAAAGTTGAAGGAAGAGGAAATAAAATGCAGCGCAAAAGATGGAAAAGAGAGATGTCATTTGTATGGAGTACTTGGGTGATTTTAAATTCTTCAAACATTTCTGACAAAATTGTTGCAAAGGATGTGTTGGATCGTTTTAAAGGATTATTTGTAATTATGCTCTTCGAACGCTTGTGCAATTATGTGTGAAACTAGAGAATGTCGAATTTGTGGATGCACGTGAATAATTTGGGGGCGTTCAACAATAGCAAGTTCATGAAAGACTTCTTCCGAAGAGATTCAAATCCGTTGATTTTGGATCGAGACTCAGGTGCATAAGATGCTGTACTTCGTACGATCTTGATGCCTTTAAAAGTTATTCTGTTATCAGAATCTATTCTTTCTCCATATGTCTAAATCTTTTTCAATGTGCAGTAGCTTGAATTATCTCTCGCTTTCGTTACAGCATCTTTGGCATTGACTGCTCATCTTTGGCATTGTTTCTTTTAGATCACATGATTCAGAACTGTAAATTTAGGCAGCTTAGTTTTATTTTCTGTTACTTTCTATGTTCGAATAGTCTTCTTATATATATATATATATGTATATATATATATATATATATTAAAGGCGTGAAATTGGATATTTAAGCTGTAGTATAGTAAATTTCAGATTAACTTAAAACTTTGTTTATTTCATCTTATATATTAATTCATATAACTATTTTAAGTTGATAAATAGTTAATTCTTGGAAACTGTCAGATGAAATGTATTACCGGCCATTTATAATGAATGTCAGAAGAGTGATAAATGGGGGGACAGAGACGCTGTAAATTTTCACTCCAAGCAAATGAAAGTTAAAATCGAAGTGGATAAACAGCCTTTTTTTACTTCTTTTTGGGTTTATTTTGCTCTTATCAGATTTTGGGTTTATCCAAATTTAGATCATCTCAACTTAGTTCAACCTTCTCCTCTTGATTTATGAAGTACTGCATCTTCATTTTCTTCTTGAGGGAAAGAGATATGGATACATGATTCTTTATGATACACGATTATATTCATATGTTAGATGGCTTTCATCTAATGAGGAAAAGAGGTACTGAGATTTGCGTGTCTGTGTTATGATTGTATTCATAAGTAATCATCTGAGAAATGTGTTGCCGTAACTTTGTTTGGTTCTTCCTTTCTGCAGAATGGTACATTAATGTGTGATTGTTTATTATTATAGCCACTTAAACTAAACTGTGTTGCTAATTAAGCCAGGGGGCAGGTTGATCCGGGCCGAGAAATCTTATGTTACCGTGATTCTAAAAGGTAACTAACGTCAAATAGTACGCTTAGCCTCTATGAAGTAATTGCCTGTAAGTTTTGATGTTTGTTCTCATTAATCATCACACTTAATCTATTGATCATTTTATTTTGAAGGCTGTCATCGTTTCAACTGTAAAGTGAAACTTATGACATAATGAATAGTAAGTGGACAGTTAATTCTGGCGACAAATTTACGGAACCTGATGGTGTTATGACTTATGAATAAATATTTTCAGTGCTTCGATTTGGGTCTAGGATAGACCATACTATTTGCCTTTTTCTTTTCTATGAAGATAGATTTAAGCCCCCCCCAGTTATGGGAATTGTTTCTGTGGTTTAATAGCAGCTATATTCTTTTTCTTTGCCGATCAATGTAATCAAGAATTAGATTACCATAAAATGCCAACCAAGGTAACATCTCTTATTTATGTCATCTTTCTGTCATTTTCATGTCTCCATGAGTAGCCCCTCCCCTGCATCAATATACATATACGTAAATGGATAATTACAATAACTACCTGTGATGCTTGGGTTAATTACAAAAAAAACCCTGAGGTTTGATTCTGTGTTAAATGTAAGGGGGTAATTGCAATATTTTCACTAATGTAAGAGGTGTGTTTGAAATGTTTTTGTTTATGAAGTGGTAAAGTGTTATACAGAATCAAACCTCATGGGTCTTTTGTAATTTTCAAAAACCTGTGTTTTTTTTAATTAACTCAAATAATAGGGGTAGTTTTTGTAATTTGCCCTACTTAAATGCTTTTCAGCAAGAAACCTGGATGGGAACCGATTCAAGTGGTAGAAAATGGAAGATTATCCTTGATTGGAAATTTTTGTTTCTCTTCAATGACATATAACACATTTCTTCGGGCTATATAGACTTACCTTCATTTCTCCTTTTCTTTCTATTATTTTTTGGAGATTAAATGCTAAATGGTTTTGGAATTTGGCCTATCATTGAAGACTTCCAGTGATCTTATGGTTGTCTTTCACAGAAGATATAATGGAGTTTTCTATTCCATTGCCCTTCTGACGGAAACTATATTAATAGAGATTGCAGTGCAGAACTGAATTTGATATGAACCCAAAGTTTCTGCTAATGAATTATAATGCCGAGTAAGAATTTGCCGCGACAAAAGTCTGACGAAACGTGCCTTTTTCTTCTTCAAAAACCATGTTGGTGGATTTTTGGCTAAAGTTGTGGGGAGTCCTCTCTTGAATCCAGTTACAGAATCGATCTTTTTACCAATGTCTTCGAACAGCAACAAGGTACGTGCCCTTGTATTTATGGTTCAACTCTTTGTTAGTTCAATAATTGCGGTAAAATTAGCCCTGCAATGTTCGTTATCACTTTGTGCATGATAATTACAAAAATTACCCCTGAACTTTAGCCTAATTACAAAAAAATATCCAGTTTACAAGTACCGTTTGAGGTTTATTATTGTTTTATAAATTACCTCCTCAATAGGATGCAATTTGTAAAGTAGAAATATATGTCGAGGTGTTTGTAATTTTGAAAGATAAATGGGTATTTTTGTAATGAAGCTAAACCTCAAGGTAATGTTTGTAATTATACCCCTGCATCTAATACTCGGTCATCTAAGTGACCGAGTATACATGTGATATATATGTGATGCCAAAGTTGAGGAGCAACAGCTTCACTTTCCTTTTGGTTGTAGACTGGAAAATGTATCTATGATTATTAACAGCCAAGTGGTAATTGATTTTGCCTATCTTTCAACCTTGCCGGGACGTTGGTGCAGTGAAGTTTGCTCTGTCGTCTGCGTATCGTTGTTTCTTGCAACGTTAATTTGGGACGATTACTGTGATAAATGGGGACTTGAAAACATTTATTGTTGGACATTTTATTCATGTCACTATTTATTACTTTCTTGTGGTGATAAGTTTGGTAACTGAATTTAAGGTTCCCATAGTTGAACTTAATTTGATGTGGACTATGTTGTTTCGTGTGATGCCATTCCTAAATAGGGGGGTAATCTCTGACACGACTCGATAACCCGAATTGCCACCCTTATTCCTAAAGCAGATGGATTTGATAGTCGATGGATGAAGCCGATATCGAGAGACGGAGCTAATAGGAAAATGTGGTGCAGCACACATTTTACAATTTCCCTCTCTACCGTGTTGCTGACTAGGTATATTTGTTTCTTGGATTTTGGTGAAGGGATAATTGCACAAAACCCCTTGATGTTTGGGCTAATTACAAAAAACTCGAGAGGTTCTTGAAAATTACAAAAAAAACCTTGAGGTTTGATTCCGTCTTACATTTTTCCTCTTCATGAGCAAAAACTATTTCAAAACCCTTGTGATATTTATAGAAATATTACAGTTATCCCCCTGATTTTAAGACTTAATCAAACTTGAGGAGACTTTCTAATTTTGAAACATCTCTCGACTTTTTTTGTAATTAGCTCAAACCTTCGGTTTTTTTTTTTTTTTTTGGTAATTATCATGTATTCCTGTTACTAAATTAGACATCATAAGGCAAAATGCTTTGAGGGTGTTTGGTTGAGCTTCAAAATTTTTTACATCATGTTTGAAAACTTATAAGCTTTTAAAAGTGTTTGCTATTTTTTTTCTTAAATCTTAGAAAATGTGTATTGAGTTCACCAAATCAGATGTTATGGACTTGTAAATTGTTGTAATTTTTTAAAAGTTGATTTATTCACATGCACCCCTACTTCTCACCCCACCTAATTCCCCACATCACTACCCACCAAATTCGGTTCGGAAAAGAAAAAGTCAAATTCGCAAATTTTTTTTTTTTGCATATTTCAAAAACAATTATAATTATATACTAATTCTCTATACTATATATAACAATGTCAAATTATATCGGTTTTAAAACCCTAGTCAGATTAGTAGCCATGTGGATGTTCGGGCCGCGTCGAAGGATAAGTGGGCTTGGAAATATATCGGACTTCGTTGTGTGTTTTTAGGCCCGGAAAAATCAGGCCTATTTGGCCAGGCCGACAGCTTTTTTGGGACGTGCAACAGTGCAAGTAAAGTGTGTGAAAGATCAAATTGCGGATATCTTGACCAAATCACTCAAACATGAAGACTTCATTAGACTTAAAAGTCTCATGACCTCGAGCCCCCCATAGAACCTCGATATCTCACGTAGCCTCTACCTGCAGTCACCGAGGAAGGCACGTGTGGTTCAGGTCGTGACCCCTAGCTCAAGTGGCAATTATGGGCTCCCGTTCAACGATCAGGTTCATGAGCTTGTCACCTACCTCGGGTTCATTCGTACGATCCCGAGCATTAGAATGATAAATCAAGTTTAGGGGTGTTGTAAATAAACTTGATTTAGCCAAATTAATATTGGGTTTGATAATATATTTTTGAATTAAAAATAAAATTAGAGTTGAAGCCCAAATGACCCAAGTTCTAAAATTTCTGTAGAAAAGTATTGAAAAAATTTCTTACATATTATTTGAGGAAAACTTGTAGAAACTTATAGGAAAATACATATCTTAGAGGATGATTCTATTGGATGAATTATAGTCATTGGATTAAATAAATCCTAGCCGTTAATTAAGAAATTGTCCTTGTATAAATATGTATCTTGTTCATTTTGTGTCAAAGCCAACTTTGAGAATAATCAATACGGTAAATATTTCTCCCACCAAAAGCTCTCTTATATCAGGCTCCTCTCTAAATTAAGATAACCTTCATCAAGCAAAGAAATTGAAATTTAATATTTTATTTTTGGTCCTATAAAAAAATGGTTAACCTTTTAATAAATTAGTTAAATTTAACCATTGCTAAGTTATGGAACTAGATTCCTAAAATCTATTAAGTTATAGGACTAAAAGTAAAATTGCTAAGTTAAAGGACTGAATATCTATAAAGTTTGAAAGTTATGGACCGGATATCTAGAAAATTGAAAATTAAAGGACTAAAATATGAATGTGATAATTTAAATGACTAATTCTAAAAAAGGTTGAACTTGATATATACCTAAAAATTGAGGCATTGTCATTGGTAAAATCAGTGCCGGTGCTCCACGTGATTTGCCTTCCTCCAGCGAGTACCAACGAAAAATTTAGGGGCTATGTAACTCGATTTCAAGTACCCCGGTTTCACTGTTAACTCTAATGGCACTTATGGCTGAGAAATCCATCATTATCTTTTGCTTGTCCGCACCTACCATAGGATTTAGATTTTGCTGTTAATGCCCATCTGCTCTTGTTCTCTGCAAAATTAAAGATAAAATTTGATGTTATTAATTAGATAAGTGGTAACACAACGACAATAAAAAGATGACATCATTATTCTCGAAATCATGTATAATAATTTAATATTGTGAAACATTTTTTTAAAGCAATATTGTGAAACATATATATTGAATTGATCAAATATATATCATACTAGGGACGAGCAGGCCCCATGGTTCTCTGGCCCAATTTTTTCCCTTATCTCAACTATTTTTTACCCTTAAAATATATATATATATATATAATTTTTTTTTTATTTTTCCACAGAAAAAGCGGACAAAAAAAAATTGGGGTGCGTGAGGGTAGGGGTGCCCCTATCTACGCCCTTGTATCATACATCAATCAATTAATATTGCGTATTATTCTAAAAAGACAACTATATATATATATATATATATATATATATATATATATATATATATATATAGGGGAGGATCAAGTGAGACCATGTCTCAGGTGAGACATGATGGACTAATCTCAACCATCCCCCACTATTAATCAATGAGTATGATTTAATTGATAAAAAAATATATTAAAATATTAATTTAATCAATATAAGGACAATAGAGTAAAATAACACACAAGTTAGTTCAAAAATGGAATCAAATCTCTTTCTCTCATACATCTCCCAATTTCTCAATCTCACGTCTCTCTCTCTCTCTCTCTCTCTCTCTCTCTCTCTCTCTCTCTCTCTCTCTCTCTCTCTCTCTCTCTCTCTCTCTCTCCATTAACGCAAATAAAGAAAATTGTGAAGAACTCGAAAATTACGGTTCATGAAAATTACAGGAGAAAAAAAAAAAAAAAAATC
The DNA here is from genome assembly GCA_016081115.2 of Rehmannia glutinosa. NCBI lineage: Eukaryota > Viridiplantae > Streptophyta > Magnoliopsida > Lamiales > Orobanchaceae > Rehmannia > Rehmannia glutinosa. The sequence continues at coordinate 705,117 of JABTTQ020002927.1, forward strand.
GGTGCAATATTACAGAGAAATAACGAACAGTGAGTTCGAAAACTAAATATGCAACAAAACTCAACTAAATATGCATTATCTGAAAACTATCTATGTAGCGTAAAAAAACTAATATGTAGTACAATATATCCAACTATGCAAAACGTCATAAACTCTGCAACAAAATCAACTAACTATGTATTATCTAGAAACTATCTATGCATTGTGGAATAACTAAATATGCAGTACATTATGTAACATCTCATTTTTATAATTTCCAAAAGCAACATCTCATTTTCATAACTAAATATACATTATATTGAACCTATTTATGCAGTGTAGTATAACTACATATGCAGTACGTTATATTCAATTATTTCTTGTTTTCGTAAAACAGTGCCAACAAAATAACTAAATATGCATTATTTGATGTCTAATTATGCAGTAAAAGAACCCTAACTATGCTGTAAAATAAAAATATTTGGAAAAAAAAAACATGTTCCTTAAAATCCGCCACAAAATCCGGCAGTGTCAATTTCAGCCCATAAAATCCGTTGGGACCACTAATTTGAATTACAAAATTACAATCTTGCCCTTAAAATCAGCAAAAATTAAGAAATAATTAGAAAAACTGAATTAATCACATCCCTTCATTTTTTAAGATCAATGGGTAAGATGAGTCCACACTGTCTCACCTAGGGAGGGTGGTCTCATTTGAACCAAATCATATATATATATATATATATATAAAACAAAAACTCCGGTCAAGCTGTTCAACGGGTCTTTTTCATTAGACGGATCCAACTTGACCCGGATTGTTTTTGTAATTTTATGCACCAGTGACATGTTTGTAATATTTTGGGACAGTGTATCCGAAAAGTATTAGTATTTCCCTAGAGAGTATTTTAGTAGTTATCTTGAATGTAATTAACTTTTTCTCCCGAAAAGTATTAGCAGTCCCTCAAAAAAATATTAGTAGTAATGATGAAATGTATTAGTAATCTGCTTGAACATTTTTTTAATAATCCTCTTGAAAAATATAATTTGCTACGAGTAGGACTCTATTTGACTCACACTGACATCATACCGACAGATGTCCCAAGAACTATGAGCGGAGCTATCAATTTCAGTCAAGCCTGGTAGGCCGGCTTGGTTGTAGTTTTTACGCATGAAAAATCGGGCCGGTCCGGTAGGTCTGATCTTTTGTAATTTCATGGTTTGGGCTAGACTTCAAAATTAGCGGTTCGATTATAGTTTGACCTCGATCGGTCCAGCCCGATTTTTACTCTTAGCCAGGCCCAAATATTTTGACATGTCTAACTATGGATGTAAAAGAATCGAATCTTTTTATATAAATACGAATATAAATATCATTATATTTGATTCGAGTATTTAAAAGAATATTCGAATAATATTATATATATTTATACAAATCACTCATATAATCTTTATATATATATATATATATATGAGCAAATGGTTGAAATTACCCACTTGGGATAGGTGAAAGGCTTTTTGACATGTAGGATAAAAAACATAGTTTTCTACCCACTTTTGGGGTTCTTTTACCACAATACCCTTGAGGCTTTAAATGCAAGCCTTTAAAATAGGTAAGTTGTATTTCTCTCTCTTGTTAAATACATACATACATACGTTTGCACATTTGCTCTTCATTTTTTTTCTCTCTTCTTCATCTTCTTCACAAAATATCAAGTTCTTTTTGTGGTCATTCGTAACTAAAATCGCACCAAAAAATCGAATAACAACGTAATGTTGCTTCTCCTCCTAGTTACTTAACCATGTTTAAATTTTTCAAGACTTAATATATTTACAAGATATGTGAAATATATCGTGAAATGCGAAATTTTCTGAATCTAAGATGCATTACTGATATATCGTGCCTATTTTGTACTGAGGCACGATATATCGTACCAAAATAACCCCGCAGCACGATATCGTGCCAAAATAACCCTACGGCACGATATCGTGCCCAATTAACCATGCGGCACGATATCGTGCCAAAATAACCCTACGGCACGATATCGTGCCCAATTAACATCGCGACGATATCGTAAAATAACCCTACGGCGACGCGATATCGTGCCCATTAACACTTCGCGCACGATATCGTGCCTAATTTTAATTGAAGCACAAAAAGAATTTCTTCCCAGAAATTTTTTGCTTCACGCGTGATTATAGTTAAGCAGCTCATGATTATAGATTTTCGCAAAACTTTTTCTTAATTTAATCACCAAACACGCACAGACACACTACATATAGATTTTCGCAAAACTTTTTGTTAATTTAATCACCAAACACACGCACACAATATATATATATATATATATATATATATATACCCATAAGTTAATTAAAGTTGGTGAGCTGCAAAAACTAGGTTTACTTTTACTATAAACAATATATATAATGACACACATTCCTATCAATTCGTGCATGAGATATCAGTCTAGCATGGCACGACACACATTCCTATTAATGCCCAATATAGGCACGATATCGTGCCTCATTTTCGTGCCCAATTTTAAATGAGAAATGAGGCACGATTTTGGGCACGATATGTATATGTATATGTACATATAGTTGGCACGATATAGCACGATATGAGTATACGATTTTATACATAGGTGTGTGTATTGGGGGGAAAGTATACACGATTTTCAAGGAAAGCATTAATTGCGCCAGTTTCAAAATTCAAAATCTTCAAATTAAAGAAGGGGCATTTTTGTCAAATTTGGTAGAAAAGAGTTTTCTTATGTCTATGGGTAGAAAAGAATACCCATTATCCATAGTGGGTACTTTAAAAATTCCCCATATATATATATATATATATATATATATATATATAATTTAGAGCTATAAACCAGCCAAAAACTCTTCACTTCTCTCAATAAGCAACTTATGGCCAAGCTTATAAGAAGCAAAAGCATCAATACAAGCATACTCAACTTGAGCTTCATTAAGCTCTCTCGCCTCCCAATTACTCATGCAAACATGTTTCGGCTTCTTCATATACAATCCGCAAAGTTCTCGGGCCAGCTCCTTCAACCCGGGCCTAGGTGTAGGATTTTTAGAACGAGTTTAAATAAACTTGGTTAGATATAGTATAAAGAATGAGTATGTTGTTTTAATTGTTCTTGAAATATGCAAAGAAAAAAATGTGAATTCGATTTTTTGTTCGAACAAAATTAGGTGGACAGTAGGGGTATAGAGCATAAATCAAATTTTAATACTTTTGGAGCATTTCTAAAAAATATCTCAGATAGAGAGGGATTCCAAATTTCCCAAATCTATCCCTCAAAAAAAAAAAAATTCCCAAATCTAAATATGGATAGGGAGGGTAAGTTTGGGTTTGCCAGGAAATCAGTGAGGTATAAATGTCCAAAGGAAGTTTGATTTATCTACTAAATTGAGACGAGTCGTAAGGCCCAATGTCTATTGGCTTGGGCCTAGCCTTCTTAATGCATAATGGGCCTTATTGGGTTGCTGAAGCACATTTGCAATCTGCTGCCGTTATTGCATGGCAAATCACGCCTTTTTTTCAATCTCATCTTTATTCAAAGAGATATATAGTAAAAGATAAAAAAAAAAAAAAGAATCATTTGATGAGAGGAAAGTCCCGCCCCAACCTGTACCAGATGTCCTTTGGCCAAACATGTTGTAAATTGAGGGATATACAGGAATGGCAGCACTGCAAGGAAAATGACCAATCGACTACGAAACTAACAATATCCCTCGATATTTCAAAGAAATAAGCATCGCGAATTTGAATTAGGTGCAAGTTATAGTATTTCCACCTCAATTATCTTGACACTACCAACTCTTCTGTCCCAAGAGAAAAAAAAAGTCATTAGTGGAGAGAGAAAAGAGATATATAAAATAATAAAATCAGTGTTAGTGGAGGCCATGCTTTTACCTCTATCTTGGTAAAATAGATTATATTCTCCATCTTGGATTTATTATCTTTTTAATTCTTTAAATATGTCCGAATAAATCTTTATGTTTTAAATATGACGTTGTTTAAAAATAATGCAATCGTCCTAAATTTCCAACCATTGCTTGTAATGCTAATAGATTAATAAAAAATTAGAATTTAGTTAGGTCAACAATGGTAGGTTTTTGGAGGAATTTTTTTTCATAAAAAACCGTGTCAACCAAAAAATCTTATCATTGTGAATAAGGATTTGGGTTTTGTAGGAAAAGAAAGGTTTGTAGTTATGAACCGGTTCTTGATGAGAAAATAGGATAAAAAAGTGTTGGCGTGGGGCCCATGTGTGAAGAAATAGATTGAAATTAATATTTGTTTATTTTTTAATTATTTTATAAATTGAATGGTAGGACCATTAAAAAATTGTAAATAGGTTTAACCATTGTGGGAAAATATTTGTAAAATGGTGGGGTTTTTGTTTTTGACGTGGCAGGTGACATGACACACAGAAAACTGGAAAAAACCTTTAAGGAGTTTTTCCACTGGAGATACCTTTATTTTCAACTATCATATAAAGTTTAGGGAATATTTACAAGCTCTAAAAAAATGATTTTTGGCTTCTAAATGAAATAATCATTTTTTCCATCTAAAATTTAAAAATCACTTTTTTATAAAGCTTGCAAATACTCTCTTTGTAAACGAGTCAAGTCAGCTCCACAATTTCAAGACAGAAGGAATATGCTTCATGAGAAAAAAAAAATTGAACTATCCCATAAAAAAACTTATCCTACGGAGTAGTAATAAAAACTCTTTTTAAATAGTAAAATATAATATTTAATAATTTAAAAGAGGCTATGGAATAAAGGCTTAAATCCTTTTGGAAAAGAACTTGTAAGCCCACAAATATTAGAGGAAATCTATTTTCAAAGAAATAATACTATCAACTGGTCCAAAATATTCTTTAAAATATTGGAGCCCCTACTTTAGTTTCTGAATTAAATATGCATGTGTAGGCCATCTATCTATATATATTATAATCACTTTTACCAATAAAAATTACCATAAAGTGGAAAAATGGGAGAAAGAAATGGCATCCAAAGTTCCAAGTTGTCCAAGTCATGAAAAAGTAAAAAACAGTAATGCATGGGCTAATGTGTAAACTAAAAAAATGTGGGTCAGTTTCCATTTCTATAGTGAAAAAATATTTGTCCTATATCATATAAAAAAATTTAATCCCAATTCAATCTCATAAATTTCCCCGACATGTTCCCTGTGACAACCATAGGGATCCCATGTGATCTCCATAACACTTTGGCCTTAGTTGGTCACTTGCTATTTTTAGGCATGGGCATGGCCACTCACCTCCCTCTCTTTTGTTCTCATCCCTAAAATTATGGGCTTTCATCACATTATAAAATAAAACATATCAAAAAGGATTTCATATGGGATCTTCTATTGTAAAAACGTGTTTCATCTCGTATCTCGCTGCAGAGATGATTGTCATACGTATAAAAGTTACCATATAAAAAACCAATAATTTGAGTTTGATTAATGCTTCAAAATTAATATGGTAACTTTATTGGGATTTGGTCCACCATCCTGCCTGCAATGAGCTTTAAAAGAGGCACGAGGCGCTGCCCGTGATTCAAATCGTTAACTGTTTGGATTACTGATTAAAAAAAGAGAGCTTAAATGATTAGATTTTGACTACCCATACCAACAGATGCATCTTCTTTTCTGGTGCCCATTACATAGAACTATGAGGTTAAGCGTGCTTGGTCTGGAGTAGACATGGGATGAGTGACCCCATGAGAAGTTTTCCAGGGTGTGTGTGAGTGAGGACAAAGCGCGCTAGAAAAGACTCGTGTTGGTTTGTGGGGACATTCATCAATCACAGGTAGCGCTTAGAGGTCCAACAAACTTTTATACGTGTCAATCATTCGTCTTTGTGGAATAAGAGATAAAAACATATTTTTGTAATAGAAGATCCCAATTGAAAGAATTGTGTGAGACCGGAAAATTAAAAATTAAAAAAAAAGAAAAAAAAAGGAAAAAATGACAAGAAATATTTAATTTTTTTAATGACAAAAATAGAATTATTCTAACTGGAAATAAGAGGTTTTGAGGCATGATTATAAGTTTTGTAGGTACATGTGATTATGGTAATGATTATTGTCTAAGGAGACAGAGTAAAGGTCTCATAATTAAGATTATTTATTTGAGACTCAACAAACATTCATTGTGTTGGGGAGTGGATAATGTTATTTCCTCTCAATCATAATTACAATTTTTATGTTTTAGAATTTAATGTTTTGACAATTCATGTTATTGTCCTTTTTTTTCTTTCTTGATGTCACATACATTTTATAGTGGTACAGGGTCACAAAAAAAAAGACAAACAACGAGTTAATTAAAAAAGGACATTGAGGTTTAGCCTTATTGCAAAAAAAAAAAAGTTATTTTTAAGATTACAAATACCACATTAAAATTTGTTTATCTTTTACAAATTATACCTTCAAGGGGATATTCGTTGGGTATATAACAAACTTTAATTGTCTGTTTGTAACATTTTAAAGGGATATTTTTATTTTAAAATGATAAAGCTAGATTTTTGAATGGCTAAACTTAAGGGTAGTTTTTGTAAATATCTCTACCAAGCTAAGGTTGCGATAAATTGTTAGGCGTTAGTGGGATGATACTCGATGCTTAGCGCTTAGACACCTATGAACAATTAACACACTGTATTTTTGATTTTATTTAATATTTAAACAAAATCGTCTCGCCTAGAGATTAACAAAATAGATTTTTAAGCACGATGTAATTTTAGTAATTGGTAAAACAATATTATTATTATATACTTGTTATTTACATGTAGTGACAGAGGCCACTATCCATACGGTTTGGGGCACGTGCCCCTAAGATTTTTTTCATTTTTATTATATATTTAGTTTAATTAAAATAAATTATATATTAATTAGGTAAAAAATCAAAATATACTCCATTGATTATTTTTATGATTTGATTACTATTTATTATATATTTTTAAAAGCTATGTATTAACTAGGTTAAAAAAGTGTGCCCTCACTAATTGTCTTTGATGTAATTTGTATTATATTTAAGGATAATTACTTAAAAGACTCATTGGTTTGGGCTAATTATAAAAATCCTAAGATGTTTCAAAATTATAAAAGAACTCTCATCAGATTTGATTATGTATTAAATTTAAGAGCATAACGAATAATGTTGTTGTAATATTACTATAAATATCGGAGTTGAAATATTTTACATTTTATGAATGAAGAAAATATAAGAAACAATCAAACTTCATTGTTCTTCTGGAGGTTTTTATAATTAATCTAAATCTCATGGAGGTTTTGTAATTATCCTTATACTTATATCTACCTTCTTTGCGAGTTCTCGTGCGGATATTTTAAAATTTTTAATCCGTCCCTATTTACCTCATATATTAAAATATCAAATGAAGCATAATATAAAAGATCCAAAACCATTGTCAATCTTTCTTCTTCTTTTTCTAAAAAAGAAAAGTTAATTAATTAAGATTGACATAAAAGTACAAAATTCTCATTTAAAACATATTTCCAATGCATGTCGGCTGTCTAAAATTTCCTCTCTTGGTAGGTATTCTTTTTCATACAAATTCACATGCAAACCTCTCTATCTTCATTAATTAAAAAGTTGATTATTAACTTGTACTCTTGTACACGCCTCCAATATTTACTATTTATCCATTTTTTACATATATCAATCTTCACTGATTTTCAGATGTGACCCAAACTGTTAAAACTATTTTTAGAAATTTTAACCGTCACTTTATTTATCTTAATTTATTGCGTAGTTACATCAGCTGTACAATTGTACAGATTTCACATGGTTTGTGTATGGGACTGTAGTTGGTCATACCTATATTTAAGTATGTGACAAGAGAAAGAGTCTAAATTCGTTTGTAACTGGGAGGGATGATAATGGGGCGGTTTTTGAGCATAAATTGGTTCGGGATGTGGTTTTGTTTTTTTCACGAACCCACCCGCCTCCAACCCTGATTTATTGTTTAAAACAATACTATTTTTTATTTAAAAAACGGGTTAATGGATCTAATCTATACTTGGTAGGTCAGTGATTTGCCAGTGGCCGCTGATACTCTAAAACCTTGGCGGGTGGGTTTCGGGTTTTGGCACATCTGTCCTGTTGCCATTCCTAATTCGGCCTACAAAAATTATTGCAAATCCGAACTCATCCCTATATGACTATATATAATAATTTTTACATAAATTTAATTAATTAGAATTCTTTTTGACTTAATTTATTCCTTAATTAGAAAAAAAAAAATTGTCTTTCCCTTTCTTAATTCATTTTCTTTTTTCTTTCTTGATTATCGTATGTGTTTCGTAAATAGAAAATTTCTTCATACTTATAGTATATACCTTTTTGTTTTAATTATTAGGTACACTAATATATAAATTACAATATGTATTCTATTATTTTTCTTTTTTACGAGCATTGATTTATATGTGTGAATTTATTATTTGTTTGGATGCAAATTAATATATTAATAACAAAAGAATAAATGAAATTCCAATTCAAATAAAAGAAAGAAATAAAGGTTGGATTTGCCCCACCTTACTATAATAGATTATGAATATCCCTGGAAAGACGAATCCAAGTAAAGGAAGTGTGTTATATTTGCCCTCATGGGCGCAACTAGGATTTACGGTCAGTGCGGTCAGATTTTTTTTTTTCATTTTGATAGGACGAATGATAGACCGATATTTGAAAAAAAAAATAGAAAAAAGAGGCAAATACGAATGGTGGACCTTTAAACAATTCTTTCATGATTTTCATAATCTTCAATTATGGGTTTCTAGAATGAACTTTTGGATAAGTGACTTATTTAAAAACATATTCTAAATTAACCACCAAACAATTATTATTATTATAGAATAGACTTATATACAAAAATTCATTCGAAAAATACTTCCAAAAAACTGTTTATTATCAAGTTTGGAACATATATCTATGTACATAACAAGAAGACAATCGTTTATCCATTAATAGACCTTAACTCAACTAGGTAATTCTTAATATTTTGAGCTAAGATTTTTGGATTTTCAAATTTAACTCAATTTTTTATATGAATTAAATATTCGGTTGAATTTTAGTGCAGCCCAAATCAAATTTAACGTGGACATTTCGTCACACACTGGATATCAAATGCGATCGCCGACCGACACGTTCAAAGGTAAGCCGCCTATGTTTGTCCCGGTTGGTGTGTGAATCTGGGTCGACGGAAAAATAAAAAATAAATGAAATTTAGATGGTCAGAAGGAAGTGTGAGGTATTTGTCGCCGATTCGTTCGAATCTATAGGTCGACAAAAATAAAAAAAGAAAATAAGAGCTCATTGGGTCTAGATAATTCTGGAAAACCCCGACCCGACAAGTTGCCATTCTAGCTAGATACGCTCACTATGCGTCTATGCCTCTGTGAAGTGTATAGAGTCATACATATAGACTGTGTATAGTTTTATCATCTGTTTCAGATAAAGATTTATATATTTGTTTAATAGAAATGGTGGGCTCTCTGAGCTGCAACGGGTCTGAGGTGGTGTGGTGGTCCCTATTTTTGGCTTTGGAAGCATCAGAGGAGGAGGCGGTGATTCAACTCTTTGAAAATCGGAACCAGCCATTGGAGGAGCTGAGCTTCTTTTACCTTTACCCCATGGTGGGATTCAATTTCCAGAGACCTAAAAAATTATTGGGATTTTCAATTTCAAGCTCTTCGACGTATTATTAGTGGGGTTTCACTGTAATTTCGAGATTTCCTTGGTTTCTGGGCATACCTGAGTTAAAAGGGTTAGTTCCTTTTTCTTTTTTCTCTGCTTCTCGTAATTTTTATTCAGTAGGCAAAAGGGGGAAATTAATCGAAGAAGATTGTAAGTTTATATTGCAGTAATTTCATTTGTATGTGTGTGTGTGTGTGTGTGTGTGTGTGTGTGTGTGTGTGAAGTTTAAGAACCACATAAGGTAAACTGTTTATAGGCCATGTATCTGGTATTGCATATTTCTCTGGAATTTTGATGTTTGCATAATGATGATTTTAGTAGATTGAAGTTGAAAAACTTTGAATATCCTGCAAAATGAAAGCCAATTTGTTGATGCTTGGTAGTAGATGATAATATTGATTTGATAATTTTTACCATTGTTGGATGAGATCTTCTGTTGCAAAAAGGTGTTTCTATCTTTTATTCCGCCGCACGGATGATTGACACGTCTATAAAAGTTACCATATTACGTTTGAAGCATAAATAAGCCTAAATTGTGGGTATTTCATATGGTAACTTTTATAGACTTGTCAATCATCCGTGAAATAGTCGATGAAATGCCCTTTTGCAATAGAAGATCTCATCCGTACCACTGTCTTAGTTTTGTGAAAGTTGATGTATTAAAATTCCTATTAATAGAATGCTGTTGATGGGTTTTTGGTACTGATGTATAGAGTATATTATGGAAATACTCTGTTTTCTGCTGTTATAGGTTGTATATAGATCAGTGATGTTTGAATTTTAAAGCAGGAAGTACTTTTCTTATTAAAGTTAAGAATTGATCATTTTTTTCCTTAAACCATATTTGTTGTTTTCTCTCTTGTTCAGATTTTTGTTAAGAAAAATGTCGTCTGCACAACCTGGTCAGTCTTCTACAAACTCTGCTAGATCGAGACATAGCGCCCGAATAATCGCACAGACATCCATAGACGCTTAAGCTCCATGCTGATTTCGAAGAATCAGGCAGTTCATTCGACTACTCCAGCTCGGTTCGTGTCACAAATGTTGCTACTGGAGAACCAAGACCTAGGTCCGACAAAGTCACTACTGCATACCTCCATCAAATTCAGAAAGGCAAGTTTATCCAACCGTTCGGGTGTTTATTAGCCCTCGATGAGAAAACGTTCAGAGTGATCGCTTATAGCGAAAACGCTCCCGAAATGCTGACAATGGTGAGCCATGCTGTCGAGCGTTGGTGACCATCCGATTCTCGGGATCGGATCTGAGATCAGAACTATTTTTACTGCTCCTAGTGCTGCAGCATTACAGAAGGCTTTGGGGTTCGGTGAGGTTTCTCTGTTAAACCCGATTTTAGTTCACTGTAAAACTTCCGGAAAGCCATTTTACGCTATAATACCAAGTCACTGGTAGTTTAATTATTGACTTTGAGCCTGTGAAGCCTCATGAGGTCCCGATGACTGCTGCCGGGGCTTTACAGTCTTATAAGCTTGCGGCTAAGCGATTACACGTTTGCAATCTTTAAAGTGGGAGCATGGAGAGGCTCGTGATACGATGGTGCAAGAAGTTTTGAACTTACCGGTTATGATAGGGTGATGATATATAAATTTCACGATGACGATCATGGCGAGGTTTTTACCGAGATCACGAAGCCAGGCCTCGAGCCATATGCCGGGTTGCATTATCCGCCACGGATATCCCACAGGCCCGATTTTTATTCATGAAGAACAAGGTGAGGATGATATGTGATTGTCGAAGCTTAATCATGTGAAAGTGGTTCAAGATGGGAATCTTGCATTAGATCTCACGTTGTGCGGCTCGACACTCCGTGCCCGCATAGTTGCCATCTACAGTATATGGAGAATATGAACGATCGCGTCTTTGGTGATGTCGACGTGGTGAACGAGGGGAACGAAGAGGGAAATGATGAACAACATCCGGAGAAGCGAAACGGCTTTGGGGATTAGTCGTTTTGCCATAATACGACTCAGATTCGTCCCATTTCCTCTCCGATGCACGCGTCACCAGTTTTCAGCGGTGTTTGCGATCCACGTGAACAAGGAGTTGGAATTGGAGAATCGGATGATGAAGAGAAGAATATTCTCCGGACTCGAGGACGCTCTTGTGCGATATGCTCTTACGGGGACGCGCCGTTAGGTATCGTGTCCCAGCCCCAACGTGATGGATCTCGTGAAATGCGATGGTGCGGTTTTATTATACAAGAGTAAAAAGTATCGGATGGGGTTAACCCGGCGATTTTCAAATTAGCGATATAGTTTCGTGGCTCGATGAGTACCACCGTGACTCAGACGGGTTTGAGTGCGGATAGTTTATACGATGCGGGTTTTCGGGGCTCTGGCTCTCGGGGACGCCGTCTGTGGAATGGCGGTCAAGAATAACCGATACGGATTGGCTTTTCTGGTTTAGGTCACACACGGCTGCGGAAATTCGTTGGGGTGGCTAAAAACACGAACGGGCGAAAAAGGATGACGGTAGGAAAATGCATCCTAGGCCGTCGTTTAAGCGTTCTTGGAGGTTGTGAAGACTCGTAGTTTGCCTTGGAAGGATTACGAGATGGACGCGATCCATTCGTTGCAACTTATTCTAAGAAACGCATTTAAAGAGGGCGAGGACAAGGATTTGACGGCAGAGAAATTCACGCAAGGCTTAATGACCTGCAGATCGACGGTATACAGGAGCTTGAGGCGGTGACGTCTGAGATGGTTCGATTGATTGAAACTGCGTCGGTGCCTATCTTTGCAGTTGATGTAGCGGTCTTGTGAATGGCTGGAATACTAAAATTGCTGATTTAACTGGTCTTTCGGTTGATAGTGCGATTGGCGGCATTTTCGCTTGTTGAGGATTCGTCGGCTGATACAGTGAGTAAGATGTTGGAATTGGCAGTACAAGGTATGTTTTTGAATGGGATGTGAAACTCTACTCTTGGATGGTACTAAAGGGTGAATTATAAAAACCCTGCCCTGAGGTTTAGCCTAATTACTAAATAATCCAATTATCTTTTAAAAATGCAAATACCCCTTAAGATATTACAAACACCCCATGCAATTTGTAAAACAGAAACAAATATCAAGGGGTATTTGTAATTTTCAAAGACAATGTTTTTTTGTGTGTGTAATTAGACTGAAACTCGAGGGTATTTTTTTGTAATTAACCCGATAATAATATGCCTGTTGAATATTGTATATGCTGCATGATGTTCATTGAAAAGATGTTTGTCCTTTCTTTATTTCCCCTTATTTTTCTCAAACATAGATTTGTGTTGTTTCTGCTAATGCATAAACCAATTTTCATTTTCGATTAGGGAAAGAAGAACGGAACGTGCAATTTGAGATCAAAACCCATGGGCTGAGGAGCGAGTCTGGTCCGATCAGCTTAATCGTGAACGCTTGCGCGAGCAGGGACGTCAAGGGAGCGTCGTGGGAGTATGTTTCATCGCACAGGATATAACGACCCAGAAGAGCATGATGGACAAGTTCACGAGAATCGAAGGAGATTACCGAGCCATCGCCCAAAATCCCAACCCATTAATCCCTCCTATTTTCGGGACAGACGAGTTCGCTGGTGCTCCAGTGGAACGCAGCTATGACTAAATTATCCGGGTGGCGCCGAGACGCAGCGTGATCGATAAAATGCTTCTGGGCGAAGTCTTCGGGATAAATAAAGCTTGCTGTCGTCTCAAGAATCAAGAGGCTTACGTGAACCTCGGTATTGTGCTCAACAACGCGGTGACGACCGCGGGCCAAGAATCTGGAAAAATACCGTTCGGTTTTTCTCGAAACGGAAATACGTGGAGTGTTTGCTCTGTGTCAGCAAGAAATTGGACGGTGAGGGTGCTGTGACGGGCTATTCTGTTTCTTGCAGCTCGCAGTCAGGAGCTCCAACAAGCACTTCATGTTCAACGAATATCGGAGCAAACCGCGTCGAAGAGATTGAGGGTTTTGGCTTACATTAGGAGGGAGATAAAGAATCCTCTTTCGGGATTATATTTTCTCGGAAGATGATGGAAGAACGGACCTGGACGATGAGCAGAAAAATCTTCTGCGCACTAGTCTTCACTGTCAACTTCAGCTAAACAAAATTCTGGACGATACAGATCTTGATCATATAATTGAAGGGTAAAGTGAAACTTTACTTAACTGAGTTTAAAGAAATTTAATCTTTATAGGGTAACTACAAAAATGACCCTGAGGTTTGGGCTAATTACAAAAAACTCCAGAGTTTTTTGAAAATTACAAAAAACCATTGAGGTTTGATTCCGTCTTGCATTGTCCCCCTTCATAAGCAAACAAAAGCTTTTAAAAACCCTTTAAATTTAAGACATAATCAAACATGACAGGGCTTTTTGTAATTTTGAAACATCTCTAGATTTTTTTGTAACTATCCGAACCTCAGTCTTTTTTTCTTTTTGTAAAAAAATAAGACGGAATCAAACCTCAAGAGTTTTGTTTTTAATTTTCAAAAACCTCTGGTCTTTTTTTTGTAATTAGCCCGAACCTCAGGGGGTTATTTGTATCATCCCTTATTCTTATTCTTTTTTTTTTTTTTGAAAAATTATTCTTATTCTTATTATTAGTTTAGGGTTTAGGTTTTTTGATTCTTCAACAAATTGAGTTACCAAAACTTTATTCAACGACATTTTCTGTTGTCTCCTTTCAGGTACTTGGATCTGGAGATGGTGGAGTTTAAGCTGCACGAGGTCTTGATTGCTTCAATTAGTCAAGTGATGATGAAGAGCAATGGGAAGGGTATCATGATAGTCGATAATTTGGATCCAAATCTCTCTAATGAGACGCTGTACGGGGACAGTTTGAGGCTTCAGCAGGTTCTAGCTGCTTTCTTGCTCGTTTCAGTTAATTCCACGCCGAGAGGAGGCCAGCTTGGCGTTGCTGCCACCTTAGCTAAAAATTCTATAGGGGAATCCGTTCAGCTCGGCCATTTGGAATTCAGGTACAATAATCGCAAGTACTCGTTTTATTTTTCCTGCGCTAGCATTAAACATTGATTAGCTGACATGTGAAGGAATATAGTTAAGGATAGTTACAAAAACTACCCCTGAGGTTTGCAGTAATTACAAAAAAAAACCAGAGATTTTTGAAAATTACAGTCCCATTGAGATTTGATTTTGTATTACATTATATCTCAAGATTTGATTTTGTATTACACTGTATCTCAACTAGTTAGTCTTGCGGGTTTTATAAAGTTAAGATTGGTGAGCTTGAATTATTATCAGCAGTAATCACTTCAAATTATATGATTTAAAGATTTTTTGTGAAATTATTCCATTTTAAGTGTGAGTATTGATGTGCCAATATGTTATAAGGCTATAGGGATAATCTCAAAAGCTACCCGTGAGGTTTAGCCTAATTATAAAAATACCCAGCTATCTTTCAAAATTACAATTTGTATTTACCTAATAAATATTCCCTCCTCGAGGTTCAATTTGTAAAATAGAAACAAATGTCAAAGGGAAATTTATAATTTTAAAAGATAATTGGATTTTTTTTGTAATTAGGCTAAACCTGGATGTAATTTTTGTAATTATCCCTGTTTTATTATCTAATAATTATCTCTTAGTACACACACATACAACGATCACACACCAAATATTTCGACGGAGTTTTGCTAGTGGACAATAGTAGGCATTCATAGTAAGATTCTGATAAATAGTATGATATTTTCTTATCATATGTCCGAGTAGTACGCACCGATGAAGTTGTCGTGAAATATATTTATTGTTTGTAATTTTGGTTAATTTTTTCATATTCGACCATATGACCATGTAAATGCAGGATAACACATGGTGGTGGAGTACCACAAGAATTGCTGAACCAAATGTTTGGCGATGAGGCGGATGCATCTGAGGACGGCATCAGCCTTTTCATCAGTCGAAAACTGGTGAAGCTTATGAACGGCGACGTTCAGTATCTGAGGGAGGCGGGACGATCAAGTTTCATCATCTCCGTTGAACTCGCCATCTCTAACAAGGCCAACGCATGACTGTACTAATAATCGGGTCGAGGTATAGAGAAACTATAAAGGCTTGTGTGTGTGTGTGCCCTTTCTCACTTTGGTCTGTTTTTGCGGCAAAGCCATGTTGTAATATATGAACTTGTGTTTGTGTTTGTGTTTGTGTTGTACGATTAGGTTAAAAACTTTTTATCGGTTTTTGCAAGTTGAATTCTATGTTTCATGCTGTTTCATTTCGTAGTTCATGTGCGTGAAGTATATATTTTGCCTGAATATATACACTTGGCGTGCGTTTGGCTTAATTGCATTTTTAGTCCAGGGGTTGACAATCTTAGTCTTGTACTTTCTTGACGTGTTAGTTTCAGTCCTTGACGAATCTCCTATAGTTACGGGACTAATTTTGCACTTAAACCGCAGGCACTGACATTTGTTTTAACTTTTAAGTTTACAGAATTGCAACCTCAAGAGGGCATCAAAAGGGGGCATGTTGTATGTGTTAGGTAAAGGTATTTGTAATTTTGAAAGATAATTGAAGTTTTTTTTTTTTTAATTAGGGTGAACTTTAGGGTAGTTTTGTAATTATCTCTAGGATGAGATTCAAAGGAATATAATATGCAACATGGAATTGGAGAATTTTTGACTTTTGAAATGGTAGATGAATAGGAGTAATAGCATTGTTCTAAAATTTTTTCTGTCTAGTCCCGATTAGTCCTTGCCCTTTTTGTCCGCCTTGATTATTCTTCCGATTAGGGTCTGCCTAACTTTGCCTAGGTTCCACCCAAACTCCGCTTAGGCGCTTGGCCCAAATCTGCGCTCCGACTAGAGCTTTTTAGAACATTGAGTAATACATGCTTTGTTGAAAATATTCATAATAAGCTTAAGAGTTAAAAATACTGTTTTAGGTGTAACAATTAAGCAAAAATAGGTAAGATCAATGAGACAGATTTGATAATTCACCTGCTTTTGGCTTTATATAATGATCACATCATCTTCAATAATGGGCGATTTGTTGAACAGAACCTCCTATCTAATCTACTTACTTTTATAAAAACTATGCCAATTTATTATGTCTTTTCTCTTGACAATGTAATTGCTTTTAATACAAGTGATCAATCTTGATTGTTTTTTTAGTTGTTGAACCAAATATTGACAATCAATGAAATATTATAACAAATAAATGTTCAGGCTCTTTGTATAATTTAAACTTGAAAAAAAAAAATTTAAGGTTGTATTTGGCTGCAATTTGGTTTCACTTTTACCAGGTTTAGTGTTTTTGGAAACTGAAATCAAATATCAGACACTGCGACTAATAATATTCACTTAGGGGAAACCTTAAAGAAAATGTTTCGTAAGTATACACTTCATGAATCCTCCAAAATACATTTGAACTCTTTCCAAAAATCTATTAATTTAGTATGATAAATTAATAATCTATTAATAAATAGATTAACTGATAACTTAATTATCTATCAAAGTATGATTTATCTGCTTATTTTTTTTCTGAGAATCAAAATGAATTTCGTTTATTCATTAGAAGAAACTTACAACTGTACAATAAAAAGTGTAAAACAGCTGCAAGCCGAGCAAGATTATGAACTTATACAGATCTAAAACAAAATTTTTAAACCTAACTAGATCTAACCTATCTATAGAATCAGAATTTCATAGCGGATGCGCTGGACAAAACACGTTACAAAAATGATCTCGCTTATGTCACGTATTCTTAAGTAATGGCTCATCTGATCTTTTAAACATAATCCCACATATGGGACAAACTTATTTCAGCATGTTGTTCTGAAGTCTGAAACAACTGAAAGTATTATTTAAGCGAGACTAATATTTAATTGAGTATAAATTATCAAGGTTCTATTATACATGATTTCTAACGGGGTAAATATCAATATTTGGAGTTATAATATTATCAACCATATTGCTTTCTTTCAAAATGGGAAAAATCCAATTATCTCCATAACAACAATATGATTTATTTTTCAATTTTATTTATGACCACATAAAAAAACAAGAAATCTCTCGTGTTACAAGTTTACAACAATTTTATTTTTTCCCCAATTGTATATGAAAAATAATGAAAATTATTATTATTCACCCCCTCAAAACCCTTAAAATTTTCAATTAGTAATTCTCAATAATCCCAAATTAAAATTTTAATAATTAATTAATTCTCTCATTTTTTAGGTGCAGCGAACTTGGACTTCATTTTCTCAACTTCCTTGGTCCCCACACGAAACGACTTTGTCAGAACATCATCCGGCACGGCAGGCGTGGCCGCGAACAAGGCGGCGCCGATCGATTGGGTCCCGGGGAGCTGGCTATTGAAGGCGGAGATGACGGCGGCGGGGGATTTCCCGTTGTTCTTCTGGAAGTGGACGAGACCTTTGGGGAAAACGAAGATCTCCCCCTTTTTGATAGATCTGGAGATGAGGACGTTGGCGGTGGTGACGAAGCCGACGTCGAGCTCGCCTTCGAGAACGTAGACGATCTCGGTGGCGCGTGGGTGTGTGTGCGGCGGATTGAGGCCGGCGGCGGCGTAGTCGATTCGGGAGAGGGAAACGCCGAGGGTGTTTAGGCCGGGGATTTTCTCGACGTTGGCGCCGGTGACGATTGATCCGGCAGTGGTGTTGGTGGCGCCGGGTTTGGCTAGGCCGGCGAAGAAGAAGTCCTCCGCCGTCACGTTTGATTTGCAGGTGAATCCGTTTACCTTCGCAGCTGTTTGTTTAAATTTCACACACACACACACACACAAATAAAACTGATGTTACTTGCATGATAAGAAACAAAACAAATAATAGTACTTATGGTTAATTAAAAAATAACCCCTCATATTTAGTCTAATTAAAGAAAACCAATTATTTTCAAAATTGCGGAAACCTATTGACATTTTTTTTTTTTTTTTTTTTTTTCTTTTACAAGTATAGCTGTCAATTTCGGTTCAGCCGGAAAAGACCAAACTGGGTTGTGTTCTTGGAAGCCCAATCCATTCGGCCCGAAAAATCGATCTCATCCTATTGGCCAAAATTTTAAGTGTATTTTCGTAGACTAGGCCAGACTGAACTTCAAAAATAACGGCCCAATCCCTACTTGGCTGACCCAGTTTTCGCTTTTGGCTTGGTTGCCAGTCAGTTTGACAACTCTACCTCCAGGGACCAGGAGGCAGGAAGGTAGGTTTTAGGTATATTAAAAACTTTATGGAGCTATTTGAAATACTTTAAGGGGTGTTTGTAATTTTAGGAGATAAATTGAGTTCTTTGTAATTAGGCTAAACCTGGAGTAGTTTTTGTAATTATCTTTTTAAATAATTTTAAATGCAAAAAACACTAGAAATTAGTTTAAGAGCTAATGTTGTAAAAGAGAAGAAATTATATATGCATATCAATTAATTTTTTTGAGGTAACAGAAAAGTAAAATTTAATTTGCACACCGAAAATTTGGAAATTTGAGAACGGAGTTGAATTGAAGTGAAGAGTAGTTGGGGTCAGTGGGACTAATTTAGAGCATTAATGCAAATCAATATCCACCATATATATCATATAATTCAATGAAACTATTTAACAATTAGAACTCTAAAAAAGAATATTGAGTCAATATCACCTATTCCATATTCATATTCTATTTTTTAGGTGGATTTTTTTAAAGTATCCACTATGGATAGTGGATATTGTTTTCTATCCATAGACATAAGAAAACTCTTTTTTCTACGATTTGACAAAAATGCCCCTCCTTTAATTTGAAGATTTTGAATTTTGAAAGCTGTGCGATTAATGTTTTCTTGAAAATCGTGACACTTCCTCCAAAGCCACACACCTATGTATAAAATCGTATAAACATATCGTGTCTATATCGTGCCAACCCCATGTACATATACATATACATATCGTGCCCAAAATCGTGTAAATATCATGCATATCGTGCCAGTTTATATCGTGTCGATACATATCGTGCCTCATTTAATATTAGACACGATATCGTGCCTCATTTAAAATTGGACTGGAAAATGAGGCACGATATCAAATAAACGTTCGTGCCTATACATATACATATTCTCCATTCTAACTTTTTGCTTTAACTTTTTACTTCAACTTTTGCTTTAACTTTTTGATTTAACAAGGTACCAAATATCGTGCCAATATAGAGAAGATATCGTGCCTCCAGTTAAAATAGGCACGATATCGTGCCTAAATTTAATTGAGGCGCGATATCGTGCCTAAATTTAATTGACTGAGACACGATATCGTGCCTAATTTTGACTGAGGCACGATATATCGTGCCTAATTTTGACTGAGGTGCCTTTTTTATGTATATGTACATATTCTAAAAAATTGTCTATTAAAAAACATGAGCAAATATAGCAAATTACCCACTATATTCCACTATATTAATGAATGACACTTGTTACAATTATAACATGAGCAAATATAGCAAATTACCCACTTGGAATAGATACAAGAGTTTTTTGACATGTAGGATAAAAAACATAATTTTCTACCCACTTGTGTGGTTCTTTTACTCAAATACCCTTAAATTTTAAATGCAAAAGTAGATGGGATTCAATCTCTTTATTTTTCCTCTCTCTACTCACTTTTTGTATTTTATAAAAAATCTGATTTTTTTTCGAAAGCCTTCAACAATTTTCATTTTTAATCCACTTTTCATGGTGTTGAACAATTTTTGAAACTTTTAAATAAATTTCCATATTTTAGATAATGGCAAATGTTTAAAAAAAGTTTATTTATTTTTTAATTTTTATATTTAAAATAAATTATAATCTTTAATATTTAGATTTTAAAATAATTATAGATTTTTTTGATTCTTTTTTTATTTTTAAAATAAATTATAGATTTTAATATTTAGATTTTAAAATGATTTTGTGGATTTTTGACAGTTTTTTAATAAATTACAAATATTTTTAAATTTTATTAAAACAATTTTCAAAATTAATAGACAATGTTTTAGAATATGTACATATACATAAAAAAGGCACGATATATCGTGCCTTAGTTAAAATTAGGCACGATATATATCGTGCCTCGATTAAAATTAAAATTAGGCACGATCGATCAAAAATAGGCACGATATCGTGTTTGTGCCAAATATAGGCACGGTATCGTGCCTCAGTCAATTAAATTTAGGCACGATATCGCGCCTCAATTAAATTTAGGCACGATATCGTGCCTATTTTAACTGGAGGCACGATATCTTCTCTATATTGACACGATATTTGGTACCTTGTTAAAAGCAAAAAGTTAGAATGGAGAATATGTATATGTATAGGCACGAACGTTTATTTGATATCGTGCCTCATTTTCCAGTCCAATTTTAAATGAGGCACGATATCGTGTCTAATAATAAATGAGGCACGATATGTATCGACACGATATAAACTGGCACGATATGCGTGATATGCATGATATTTACACGATTTTGGGCACGATATGTATATGTATATGTACATGGGATTGACACGGTATAGGCACAATATGTTTATACGATTTTATACATAGGTGTGTGGCTTTGGAGGGAAGTGTACACGATTTTCAAGGAAACCATTAATTGCACCAGTTTCAAAATTCGAAATCTTCAAATTAGAGGAGGGGCATTTTTGTCAAATTGGTTAAAAAAGAGTTTTCTTATATCTATAGATAGAAAACAATATCCACTATCCATAGTGGGTACTTTAAAAATTCCCCCATTATAACATCGTGTACTCGTGACATTGATCTAATACGGTGGAATAAGAACGATTATAACATCATCATGTATACGTGATATTCGTCATTATTGAAATAAGAACGTGAATAGGAAATCTTAACGTATTGAAAATGCAGCAAGAAAATTGAAAACAAAACAAATTAAATGAAAGTAACCCATTTTTTTTTTAGTCCAAAATTAGTGGGAGCAAATATGATAAGTATCACATTTCAAGAAATCTTGTTGACTTTAGAGTCTTATACATTGAAAGAAGATAAACTATAAAAAAGGAAAAGAAAAAAAATGGGGAATAAATACCAGAAGTGAGATCAGGAACAATTAGACTCTAAAAAAGAATATTGAGTTTGTAAAAAAAAAAAAGAATATTCTCCATATCCTTAATCCACTTTTTATTCCACTGTATTGATGAATTACACATGTTACGATGACGATATCATCGTGTACTCGTAACATTCATCCAATAGTCAATACAGTGAAAATGTGGAATATAAACAATTGTAATATTACTGTAGATGTAGATGATATTCTGAATAAAAGTGTGAAATAGAAAATCTCATTCTATATGCATGAAAATTTAAAAGGAAAAAAAAAGAGAAAAATGAAAGTAACTCAAAATTACTGAGAGCATATATGATAAGGATCACATAAAGAAGATAAACTATAAAAAGGAAAAAGAAAAAAAAAAGAGTAAATATTAAATAATAAAAAAAGGGATAAATACCAGAAGTGAGATCAGCAACACAAAGATCTTGAAGCAAGTCTGGATCTGCAGAAACTCTGCTGCTCAACATCACTACAGCCAACATTACCACCACTCCACACACACCACCACCAGCCATGGCTTAAAAAACAATAAAACTTTTATATACTAATAAATATATATGTGTTTGTGCTTTTAAATATGAGAAGAAGAAAAAGGGTGTAATAATAAGCAAATTGGAAAACCCCAATAAGAGATGAACCAAGTGGTAATGTTTTTGGGAGAGAAAAAAAGGTGGGTTTTGAGGAAATTGGTTGGTTGGATATTTATAAGCCAAGAATTTATAGTCCCTTGTTTACTAATAAATAAATATTTATTTTATATTATTTTTTTAGTTTTAAACTTGGAGGTGTTTTTTTTTTGGTCTATTTATTTGACTGAAGCATTGAGGGGCCCTCCGTGCCGTGCACGTGATTGGACCCAACAAGATTCTAGTATTATAATATTTATTCATATTATTAGTTTGGTGTATTAGAATTTAGAGTTATGATTGAATGATGATTTTAATTTGATGTGTTCTTGTTAAGATGCTAGAAATTGAATTTTTGCATTTGTGGGTCTCCGAAGTCCTTTTGATGACCTATATGTGTTGATTTTTTATTAATCTACTAGA
Organism: Rehmannia glutinosa; assembly: GCA_016081115.2. Lineage (NCBI taxonomy): Eukaryota > Viridiplantae > Streptophyta > Magnoliopsida > Lamiales > Orobanchaceae > Rehmannia > Rehmannia glutinosa. Next base: position 727,926 of record JABTTQ020002927.1, read on the forward strand.
ACAAACACCCGTGTATTACACCGCACAGGATTTGTCCAAAAATAAAATTTTAGTGACACAAATTAAAAAGATAGCATAAATAGAATATTTTTGGATTATTTTTTATCTGTTAATTTTTGGTGTGCTTTAGTGGAGGGACGGCCCATTGAGGGTCCAGTACCTGTAGGCTGTAGTGAACCGATCCAGAAGGTGATTGTAGCGAGCATAACAAAAAGTTTAGGACTTTTTATCTTTTAAATTAAAAAATATATAGTGTGAACTAATAGAATATTTTCAATAAAAATATCTTCGGATAGATTTGATCTTTTCCAAGCTAATTGTGAACAAATCTTTTATTTTTTGGGTTATATCTTATCTTTTAGAATCTTCATTAAATTTGTTATTTTTTCAATTTGTTATATTTTAATTTTATACATAGAATTGCCACATAGATAAATGTGAAACCACTATGTGTGGAATTGGGAGGATGAAAAGTTAACAAATGTCTAAAATTTATAAAGTAATGACACGTGTCAACTTGTTTTTTCTTTTAGGGCTCGTTTGGTTGGCCTAAGGTAATGGGCTTGATTAATTCCCACCTACATTTTTTGCCTTATTCTATAGATATAATAAGGTCCAATAAGGTGTTTGAATGAAGGATTGAGTTTTGGGAATGTGATGGTTTTGTAATAAATTGTTTAGTTGAGGGTGTGTATTAATAGTCTAACAAGTGTGCTAGTACTTTTTTGTCCTTATTTTATATTTCATATTCCAAATTGGCCCTCCTATTAAAATCCTTACTTTACATTGTATATTTCAAAAATGAGCAGTTGTACAAAAAGGGGTATGTATGTAATTTGAGCATGGATGATAAAGTGCAATATTGCTCATCCCACCTAGGGGGTGGGATAGCTATTACCTTATTGAGGGGATAAATTAACGGGCCAACACTATTTATAGGGCTTTGTCCAATTGAACCAAACAAAACAATGGGGATGGAATAATAACAAAGTGAGTGATATCACTCACATAATGCCCAACCAAACGAAGCCTTAGTATATATGGTATATGTGTCCATATTTGCATGATTGATTCTAGAGGTGGACAATGTTCAATTTGTTTAGAATACTGCTTAAATATTTGTGAATTATTTTTTATTATTAATATAAAAACAATATTTATTCTTATATAGAGTTATGTAACTAAATGTTTTATTATTTTATAGTGGTTTTATAATTAGTCTTAAATTATAGACTTATATAAATTTTTTTTTACTATTTTATACCTATGTTTAAGTTACTGTTATGTTTTACACTTATTTAAATTTATTTTATATTTATTTACATTTATCTTTTAATTTTAAGGAGGGGACCAAAAGTGCAAGAAAATTAACGGAAAACTTAACGGCAGAACTAATTTTAATTTACAACGAAAATATTCTAATGGGACTGTTTTAAAATCATGAGACTAAAATTGCATGCCCCATATTTTATGGGACTAAAATTGTAATTTTCTCGTATAAAATGATTACATACTTTACAAATGAGATGAAATGGATTATACACAGTAAGGACTTTGGGATTTGGTGTCCGACAATAAATAAAATAATAGAACAAAGGTCCATGTAATTCCAATTAAGGACCAATTTAATTGGGTTAGACAATTCGACAAATTCTAACTTGTCAATTTTGTAAAATGTGTGGAATAGCTCCCAACAATAAATTAAGCTTTTACCATGTGTTTTTCTGCAAATTTTCTTTTTCCAAACATATATTATTGTTGACACTAAGCTTTCAACCAGTTAGGTTGCTCCAATTGGAATGTGCTTGAAAATGGTGTTTGGAGGTGGTGTTGGTGATGGTGGGATTTGAGGGAGGGAGAGGTCGATTTTTTTTTGCCCGGTTATTTTGGTCTTTCTCTGTATATTTTTAGATTTGTCTTTGCTTTTGTTATGTTTTTTTTTTGTGTGTCTTTTTTCCCGGTTGATTTGTGAAACTCGTATGCGGTCAGTAGTTTCTGTTTTGCAGTGTGTGATGTAGCTTCAGCTTGTACCCGAATTTGTTCCAGTTGTAGGTTTCCCTTGAGGAGTGTCTAGTCCTCCTTTTTCGGAGTGGTTTAGTCTCCTTTAGAGTACTTTGTTTTAGTCTATTTTGTGTTTTATTTTTTTAGTTGAATCTTGTTTTACTCCCTCGAAAAGCAATTTTTTTTCCTCTCATGCGGAGTTCTCCTTGACATTTATGTCTGTTTGAGGTGGCCCTTTGTAGTCGATAGTGTAATTTGTTTTGATTTATGAATATATTTCTATTGTTTAGATAGTGTAATTTGTTTTGATTTATGAATATATTTCTATTGTTTAGATAGTGTAATTTGTTTTAATTTATGAATATATTTCTATTGTTTCGGGAAAAAAATTGCGTAAAATGTGTTGGAATAGCTCCCAACAATAAATTAAGGTTTTACCATGTATTTTCTGCAAATTTTTCTTTTTCAAACGTATATTATTGTTGACACTAAGCTTTCAACATTTAGGTAGCTACAATTGGAACATGCATTAAAATAATATATTTTTTTTATGTTACTAAGTAGGTCGAGAAAATGTATACTTACGTGGAGTTAGTCGTATATATTTTGGGGACTAAATCAATAAAAAAATAAATATTTAAAACTAAATTAAATATTTTAAGAAAATATATAAAAAAATTAGCCCCCACATTATCAAGAAGGAAACGCCCCTGCTTACATTTAACTTTCAAGATTGTCATTAAATCTTCCTTGAAACTTCGACTCGTAAAGTGTAAAACACAAAGTATTCTGTATTCATACTCTTTTCCTTCGATAAAATTTAAAATTTAGCTAAATATTAACTTGCTCAACGAAAATAATAATGTACATGTAAAATACATATAGCTACTCGAAACTTGTTTGTTGTTAAAATTTCAAACCAAACTCAATTTGTTGCAATTTCGACTAAAAAAATTTCCAACCAAATTTTATTGATATCTTTAACTCGGCTCAATTTATTTATATTTGAATATAAATCAAATGAACATTTTATTTGACTTGATTCAAGCAGTTTACATCTATCTAAGAGCTGTTGTTATCTGACGCAATCAAATGTTAATTTTACTACCAAACTTTTTGTAATGCTGTCTAATATTGGTTGGTATATTAAATGTAACTTTTACTATAAGTTGTGATACAAAATAATCACCTACTAGTCTTTCATCATACGGATTTGTAATTATTTAATGTTGGGTGGTATTTAGACTTTTTCTTTTTTTTGCTTACTCAAATCCCACCTACCCCAAGAAAAGGAAAAAAAAAGGGGGGATATTATTTCCATTTTTATTAATTATGCTTACTCAGTGCCAAAGCTTTGTGACAATTATATATATACAAAATATAGTAAATTGAATTTTATAGTTTGAAATCCTCATGAATGTACATTTATTCTAACTTCTTATTGATAACTTCAATAAATATGCAACAAGCCTCGTTGTTAGAGTTACCTCGTCAAACATGAAATCGAAAATGTTTTAATTTATTTACTTATAATTCATCAAAAATACTTCTAAACCAAAAAGCCATGATATTAAGGTGTGATTACATGGCCTTTTTTATTTATTTATAATCCAACAACTTTAGATTATGTTGGTAAATATTTACCTGCAATGATTTTATTTTCAATATTTTTATCTTAATATTTACCTACAGATTTTTATAGGTAAACTGATTTTTTCTTGTAGTGTGGTGTGGTGCAACATAAAGAAAGTTATTATTTTACTGTATTCCCTTTCATGAGATCACTAGTTAGTGTACTTCTTTAGAGATAGAAGCAGTCCATTGAAAAAATCAAAACAAAAAATCCACAAAAAAGCCGACCTGATGGAAAAAATAGAATCACTTCGTATGGACTCATTGAGAATGATTCGGATCTGGTTCATGGCCTATCAGGAGTAAAAGGAGTAAAAGGCGCTCTGTTGAGATCTTCACGGACAGAAAAAAGGTAACTCTTCCTTCATTACTAACTGACAAACGGATCCTTATTTTGGAATGTACGGGAAATTTCTGGTAGACTTGGACATGCGAATTATAAATCAAATATTGGAGAATTACATAGGTGATCCCACTGGCTACAGGGTCCAAACACTCAATGTGCGAGAGGAAAGGACCACAGAGTGTGGCCAAACACTCACAGGGCCTTACTTTATTTCCTGATTTTATGAAAATTTTAAGAATACCAAAAGCCTATACTGTGTCTATATTAAAGTTCATAATCAATCATATCATATTATATGTATTAGGGAACATCCCAATTCATTATTTTGGATTTGCAAAATGGGGCACAAAGGGAATAATCATTTCTCTAATACAATCTAATAGATTGAGAACAACAATCAACTGCACTGGTCCCATTGGCAAGATCGCCCTTTTTATTATTATGATTTTATGCATGGATAGCAACAAAATATTTTCTTTGTACATCGATAATTCAACCATCGAGTCACAAGTATCTAACATATTCATACCCAACGATTTTTCACAAAGCGGTGATAATCATATAGTTTGTCCAAACCGATCCATTCGTTCACAGAACTATCTACTTCGATCACAGACATTTTTGGAGCGGACAAATAGTCAATTTTAGAACATATCAGATATGAATCTATCTGATTTAGAAGGGAATGTTAACTATTGTTGTGATTGTAGATCCTCTCTGTATCGCTACCCCGAGTCAAGAAAGCTAGCACTCTGATTCGACTTTTTTTTTCATACAAGTATACAGGAAACATATAATTTTCTTATATAAACCTGTCAGAAAACTATACATATAATTTTTGAATAATTGCAAAAACACCCCAGAGATTTAGCCTAATTACAAAAAGACCACATTATCTTTCAAAATTACAAATATCTCATTATAGTGTTACAAACACTCCCTTGAGGTTCAATTGAGGGGTGATTCGTAAAAGAGAAACAAATGTCAATGGTAGTATTTGTCCTTTGGAAAGACAATTGAGTTTTTCTGTAATTAGACTAAACCTTAGGGGTGGTTTTGTAATTATCCCTATAATTTTTGCAGAATCAGAAAAAGGGGGATTGTATAGAGCCCTTAAAACATAAAATCCGAGACATGACCCTAAAAACACTTATATTGAACATATTACAATTTCGAATAAGATATAACATCTTATCAGCTTTAAAAATAGTTCATAAACTATTAGGAGCTTTATGATGCTATGAATAAACTGGGCAACAAGAGTCTAATACAGGTAGTAAAGTTACCAATTTTAGGACTTCAACTACTACTTACCCCATCAAAACTTTGTCTCCTCGTTGACGACTAGTTTTCTTCTGAGTTTTCTCAGCAGCATCCTGCCATTAAGTTGCACGACCAAAACAAGTATTATACATTTCATACAACACGTTGGGAAATCAATTCTAAAAAAGAAAAAGCAGGTCGGAGTACGCCTCGACACTTCTTTGAGGAATACTCCCAAGTGTTAGTCTCAAAAACAAAATGTAGAAAACGGAAAGGTGTGATTTATGAGGCAATGAAAAACCAAGGTTTTGGGTGATTATGAAAAAACCTAGAGAAGTTTCAAAATTAGAGGTTTGATTCCGTCTTACATTTTGATTTGGGCTATTTGTAATATTTGAAAAGTTTAGGGATGTATTTGTAATAGCACAAATGGTTGCGGCAAAATGTAAGACGGAATCAAACCTCTAATTTTGAAACTTCTCTAGGTTTTTTCATAAAAATTTGTAATATTTAGAAAAGTTAAGGGAATGTATTTGTACGATGTAAGACGAAAAGTTTGTGCTATTTGTAATATTTAGAAAAACTGAGATATAATTGTAAAATATTTGATGACACGTCAGCAAATTCCATCAGTTCAACTAGCGGTTAGAGTGAATATACAAGACGGAATCAAACCCGAACATGATTCTGTAATTCTAAAACTTCTCTGGGTTCTTTAGCAATTACCCCAACCGTACAGGTTTTTCCTTTTTCTTTTTTTCTTTTTTTGGAATTATCCCAGTAACTTAATACAAGAAATGCTGACCGGCACAACTTTCTCATTTACCTGTTGACAACTTAAGTTATTTAGTATGAAAAAACATCCTCTTATATGGTATCCATTCAAAAGGCTAGACCTTGGAGTCCACTGCTGGCATGCGACCCATGTAAACTAATGTTATCTTTTACACAAACTAAAATTACTTATAACAACTTCATTGCTATCAAGTGAATTAACTAAAGTATAAAGTAGTTACAGATCTAGGTTGATCGTACCTTTTCAGCTTCATGCACCACAGCATAAGTTTCTGGGAAACAACATATACTGATTCGAGCACAGATCTACAGATGAGAGGCCTATGCTGCCAATGGCCTCAGAATGAAAAGATGCTCCAATAAAGTACTTGTTAAGCTTCACTACTGGTTTTGAACTGCAAGAACACATCTACTTCCCTGTTGGTCAGTATCAAGTGTCATTTTAACCGATTAGAGATGAGTGATTTACAAGTACAGAAAGCATCTCATGTGATTCATTCATCTATTATCTTAGGTTGCATTTGGATGGGAGGATTTGGATTTGGAGAAGGATTTCAAATGACTCCATTTAAGATTGATTTGAAATCCTTCAAAATGACTCCAAAATTAGCTTCCAAAGATTTGAAATCCATTATAGAATGACTCAACCTCAATGAATTTGTTATTATGGATTTAAAATTCATAGCTCCAAATCCATCTATCTACATGGAGCCTTATGGTCTTTGGAGGGTAAACTTCTCCAGCAAGAGCAGATATGAAAAAAATAGTAAAGCAAAAAATTTAGAAGTCCAAAACATTGTTACCAAACATCAAGCAATAATAACAAATTTTGATTTTAACTTCCCAATAGAGCAATCAGATAGGTTTGTAGATGATGAGTATGCATAAACATATACATTCATAAACAATTAGGCTCCATTTGGATTGATGGATTTGGAGCTAAGGATAACAAATCCATTGATGTTGTTTGGATGGAGTAATTTTATAATGGATTTCAAATCCTTGAAGCTATTTTTGAAGTCATTTTGGAGGAAATCAAATCATTCTTATTTGGAATCATTTGAAATGCTCCCCCCAAATCCTCTCCCAAATCCAAATCCTCCCATCCAAATGCTTTATCCCCCTTTTAATGAAGGGTAAAATCACAAAAATTATCGCCGAGGTTTAGTCTAATTACCAATATATATGTATATATATTAAAATTACAAATATCCCCTTGACATTTGTTTTATATTTTACAAAAATTGCACCATTGAGGGAGTATTTGTAGAACAAACACAAACCACAAGGGAGTGTTTGTAGTACCTTAAAGCGGACTTTTTTTGTAATTAGACCAAACCTTAGGGATAGCTTTTGTAATTTACCCTTTAAAGAATTCTGGGTATAACGGGCCACCCTCATGAAACGCACATTAATATGAGCATCATATGTAAGCTGCAGCCAATAGACAAATGGAAAGTGACATGAAAGATCCATTTTAAGGAGCTTATTATCCAGGTTTTACCACGCTGTCAAATTTGAAATGTTTAATCCAGCTATCAACCAGCAAGAATATAACAAGGAAAAACAATTTACCTTTCCTTCAGCAGGTCCTAATGTGCCAACCACTGGTTTGAAGAATGATTCGAACCTGTTGAGAAAAAATAGCTTGAGGAAATGGTACTAAATCTAATGGTAAAATACTAATTTGATATTTTCATTAAATTGCTTATACCGTCCCCGGGACGACTTGTTCTTGGCAGTCTTGATCTTTTCTATTGCCTAAATATATCAATATTATAGAATTAGCAACAATATGGTAAGGTTTATAATTTCTGATGGTAGGGAAACAGTAACTGTGCCTTAGTTACTCTGTCTCTGTTGAATGCATTTTCATTTACCAAATAGCTTATCAACCCCTAAAGAAGAAATAATAAAATCAGTCATTCGCCATCAAAATGCAATACAGGAAACCAAAGCAATCTAAAGATTTATGACAGTGTGAATCACTTCTTCATCTGGATCAGTCCACTTTAGCTCAAGTTGATCATCGTTGGTCAAAACTGATGGTTCTTTAAAGAGCCTTTGAGACTCTTGATATGCCCAATCATCTGGTACTTGATATCTGCGTGAAGAGGATTTATTACAAAATATTTCAAAGTCTACATGCACAATAAACGAAAATAATCATGAAAAAACAAGATTTATTGCACTTACCGTACTTGTAAAACAATTATTCATAGTCCTTGAATGTTGATTGACCAAAATATATGCACTTCAACCATCTTTCAGAGAGATTAACTTAATAATTATTTTCAAGTTACACATCAAATTCTGTCAGATAATATCATAGGTGGCGTATACAGTCATATTGTCAAAGCATGCATTTATCAACAGCCGGAGAATTCTTTAATAAATCATAAATAGGGAAGAAAGCAAGATGCAACCCCAAAAAAAAGTGGAAACATATACCTTCAATAGGTGACACCCAAAAAGTATGTGACATCTATGATTGGCAACATCATGCACAGAAGAACCAAATGAATCTGAATACAAAATTTTTCAAATTGAGTGAACACTTCATACACATAAACAAACTAATCTGCAAAATAAAACCAATACCTTATGCCTCGTCACTTTGCTAAGTGACTTCTCCGCTCCTTCCAATTTATTAGGCATACTACTTTCCGGCCATTGCAACAACTGTGAGACTGATTCGAGATTTAAACGACAACCCATTGTCCATTGAACGAACGCGATCATATATGTATCGCGTTCCTTCAATGGGTTGTCGGTCAAAACTCAAATAAGTCCCACAGCTATTTCGATGGTTGGACAGTAGTATGCCTAAAGCATTGGAAGGAACAGAGAAGTCACTTGGCATAGTGACGAGACATAAAGTATAGGTTTCATTTTTCAAAGTAATTTGTTGATATGAAATGTTCACTCACTTTAAAAATTTCTACTCTGATTTATTCTGTCTCATGTGCACGATGAATGGCATGTAACCTCCAGTGATACAGTAAAATTAACTCTCACCCATCAATGCTATAATAATACTAACTAGCATCAGCTTAGTATTAAAACCAAGTCACACGGTTTATTAAGCTACCCAGCGGAGTTGAATCTCAAAAAGGCACCAAACTCTAATTCATTAAAATTTAAAGGGAAAACTTAATTAATAATGAAATCAAAGGAATACAAAATAGGATCCAAGGCCTGCTTCAAAGAGTTCTTTATTCCAATAGTATTTGTTATTTAACTACTTTCTTTATAACTCCTTTGGAGTCATTCTTCATTATCACATCACATACAAAACTGGAAGTTGAAATAATAAACATCTTTGGATTGTATTCTACCCAACTTTAATTCTTGTTGGGATGGATAAATTGATAGCTCCGGAAAACATAACATAAGTGCTATCAAAAAGAATTATTAAAAATAAACGTATGACGCACCTTTCTTTATTAATACTTTCCAGAATACGCTCGATTGAGCCATGTTGGCGAATTAGTTTTAAAGCAGTCACTCCACCAATACCTGATAAACGCAATAATCATTCAACTATCCTGACATCAGTGCAACTGTAACGTAAAAGGGAATATTAGCCTGGGTAAAACAAGGTATTTGGCACATCCGTGTTTGGGTGAATTGACAGTGATAACATATTTCAAAATATAAATGTAATCCTAAACTTCACACGAGCTAAATATTAGCGGGAACTGTTATCCAAATGTTAGTTTTTTATCTAATTCTTAGCAGAAGCGAAAGCAAAATTCAGCCGCTACCACTACAAACACTTTCTACTTAATCCAATGAATTAACAACGGGCCAATACACAATTAAAGGGCATAAATGTTAAATTTTTTCTCCTAATCTGGACAAAAATATGTACTTCAAATTCAGGGAATAACCTTTTTCTCATAATAACCAAAAACATGCTTCGCAATTTATACAGTTTTTATTTGCTTTTGTATAGAGTTAGATGAGTAAGTCCCATTCCCTAGACAACAAACACCATCAGCAAGCAATTACCTCTTATGCTGTCGCAGTAATCACAACCAGAGAGTATGCAAAGATCTATAAATTGATCCATGGTGAGGTTCAATTCCTCCAAAATCTGTAACATAACATAGAATCAGAAATGTGTGCACTTAGAATTGTTCAATAATTTTTTAATACCATCAAGACTTCAAATTCCATCACTGGGATCTTTTTGAAACTTGGATCCATTAAATGGCGGATAAACCGTGGAGCTCCAAAAGCTAGGGTATCCATGTCCTCAGAGGCCACAGCATAAACCTGATATGCAGATAAAGTATGGAAATATTTCAATAGTGCATGGGGAACACTCACAGCATAAGCGCATAGGTTGAAGTGCATCCTTTTTTTGTCAAGGGTACATTCTAAAGTCATGAACCTATAGGTGCTCTGCATGCAGAAGTAATAACTTCTTTCTATAAAAGAAAAACTCATAGCTTTCAATGTAAATAGATGTCCAAGATTTCACAAAAAACTCTACGAATAATTTCATGGCAATACTGGCGTGAAAAATATGCATTACGGTTTCCCAGGATTTTTATGGCACTATGTCTTATCACATAATCATTAAAAGCGATATACTTACTTTGTCTGCTTTGCAAAGTGCGGCACACTGTGCTTCTGCTTCACAAGGAGCCTAAGGAGTTACCAAGAAAAATCACAAAGGAGCAAATTAATCTTTCCTCTAGAAAAAAAGGGTACTGAAGATTTCCCAAGCCAAAGGACTAGTGTAAAGATTACCATGTGAAAGCAGAGAAATTTAAGAAATTATTCTATTGCATCACCTCAATCACGGGTACTCCCATAAGTCTAAGAAGCTTTTTGCAGTCTTCATAATGTTGCTCTGTAGCCTGTGTAAAAAGTGATTGCCCAAAATTGCTTCCAAATGTATAGCATTGTAGCTTATAAAATTGAAAAGGAAAAAAAGCAAGAAACCAAATGCATCAGACTCCTAGCAACTGAAGTGTTGCATCACACATATCTCCAATGTCACAGGACATATTTGACTAATTGAACTTCAAAGTTGATGTCAAGCTGAATTCTTGGGTTCCATTGACTTAAAGAAACCAGGTTGTTTCCATGTACCAGATAAAAATTCAGACACAATTTTTGGTACGTACACAGTACTGATGAGATCTAATGTAGAATAGGACAAGTCTAGAAGGCTTATCTTATCCTAGCAACTCCAAGTATCTTTCTGGTGATGTCTTTCGAGGAACTAATTTTCGTAAAAATAAGAAAAGGGTCCATGCCCTTTTATGGAACCAAAAAATGCAGTTGATTGTATTATTGTATTTTGACAAAATTTAATTTAATCAGTTTATTGGTTAAACAAATGAGAATCTCCACAAATAATTTTTCTAATCATGGGCACATTCTCTACTCATATTGATTTGCAAGGTTTTTCTCTTTTTCTTTTAAGGTGAATAATTTGTTGGTAAGGACTGATTTACAAATTCTTTCTATTGTTTTTTCTTTTATCCAGAAACTATCCGCTCAGAGTTACCTCCAACTGAGGATGGAGGCTATATTTATACATCAAGGAGCCAATTATAATAAGAACCACTTCTATCGTCAGAGAACGCTTGCAGAATTTATTGGGCAAAAAATTCAAAGCAGCCTACAAGCTAACCTTTACTGTTCGTTTACTAAACTTTTCAATATCCTCCTTGCTTCCGGTCTGCAATGACAATGAAAGTATTTGTGAGAAATTCTGTAAACCAGAAAATGATGAGACGAAAACTGTCATTGGGATAAGTCAGGGGGAGAAGATGTTATGTCAGAATGACGATAGATATAATATTTTGTTTGCAAGGACATTATACTAAGAGATTTAACCTTTAGAGCCTCATTTAGTTCCTTAGTTGCATCAGCTCTTTTCAAGATTCTGCATTTACCATACTGAAGTCCCCATTACCAATCATCCAACCATACTCAATAACTGAAAGTAGATCAAATGATGAATACAAAACAAGCACCATAATACCTTTTTGCAAGCTCTTGTTGCTTCAAATCGGGAGGCGTCCCATCAAAAACATAGCTAAAGAAAGACCAATTCTTTCAGGAAAGAAGCTCAGCGATTTTCACAACATGAAATGAGTACAACTTAAATTAGGAGTACAGATAACACCCAAGGGAACACATTACACTGGCTTTATTCCAGCTTCCAAAAGACGGATCGTCCTTGTGAACATTCCTTGCAAATGGCTAAAAATAGCAACGATTAGACACAAAATTGATTTATGAATAGGGTCTATATTTACTTCTGATGGCGTAATTTTCAGATTGAATTTCGACTAGTTCAAAGTTAAGGGAAAAGAAAAAAGGCCCTGCAATTCAGTAGTCTCCTCCACATAACAAATGCAGAAGCAAAACCCTTACAAACTTTTTAAAAAGGAACAGCTCTGATATATAAATAAAACAGTGCTCCTATGGTGTATACTTAAATAAATTAAGCCTTTATCTGTGACACATTTTCATAAATTAATTGTCGATTCTAATGACAAAAACCAGCTTGTAAGGAGAGACTGAATACCTTGTCACTTCACCAGCTTCATTAGTGAGCAATTCAGTACCACGTCTTCCAACAACAATCTGAAATCATCAGTCACAAAATTCATCTAATAATTGAAATTTTACCTAAGAAACAGATTTATATTCTTCCCCCAGCAAAAAGTGATAAAAATTTAGTTTTTGTACGGGAAAAAAAAGTGAACGAACAAGGAATTGGTAAACGCTCATGCTGGCGTCAATGGCGATTTCCCGGCCAAAATAGCTCTCGAGTTTCTGCTCCTTCATCGCCTTCGGCGCATTGTCCGCCAACAGCTTCGTTAAACCCTAGAAATTCCGCAACACACATTAATTGTGAGTTTGCTACTGCAGAGGAAAATTGAAATACAGACGAAATAGATACCTTTATTCCCATTTGATGATTTGCAGAAAACTGAAAAGGAGCATATATGTGTAGGTTCCCTTTATTTTATTTTTATTCTATTTGGATAATTACTGTCTTTTCAGTTTCAAGGACAATGAAAAGGAAGTAACAGAGTGAGTGACGGAGGTAGGGTTTCATCCTTTCCCGCCCTATGATGTATGAATAATTGAATATGGTTTATTTTATACTTAATTACAAATTAAATTAACATATGTTGTTTGGATAAAACTCAAACCTCCACTAAACATGATGTAATTGAAAGAAAAACATGATCTATCCGTTTTTGCTCCTCCATCTTCTTTCTTTTTTCTTCCACCATCAGGAAGACATTTCATTGCTATAAAGAGACGAGCTTTTCGGATTAAGTCTATCTAATGTAACTAGAATTAGACGATGGATGGATGACGTGGAAGGGACTTGAGAATACTGATTTCTCTCAATGTTTGTCGAGAAAGTCCATGAAACTCGTGCTTTACAGCCACAATTTTGCCAGTATTCATATCTTGAGCTCGGTACATAATTTTGTACGCCCATTTACTGATCACATTGAGAAGCTCGTATCGAGATTGATAAGAATGACCATCATTCAGTAGTTGATCATATTGATTATTATTCTCGAAATAATTATGAGAATCATCATCATTCAGTAACTCATCAATATAGAAGGCGTATTGATTATCTTCCATCGTCAGAGTAATCAATAACAACAAACTAAAAACTCTGTACGTTGCGCTGAATGAATTCTCGGAAGCGTGCACTAAAAATATAATGAATAACGTTTGTATTTATAATGAACGAGGTTATACTATCCTAATACTATGAGGAGCGGGAGAAGAGTTCAATTTTTATTTTAACTCAATTTTAGTCGCTACTTTAATTCTAGTTACATTAGATAGACTTAATCCGAAAAGGAATCGAAGCCAACTGGCAATAAACCATTGAGGCTCACACAGGAAGCCATTTGGAGAATTGGTGAAACTAATTCAAATCAAAGTTACAATCAAAAGCTAAATTAGCTAATTCAAAACAGAATACATGGAATGCCACTTTAGTCAAAACAACAGAAACAATGAGACGAAAGTTAAAATTGATGGACATGAAGTGAGTATAACAAAGAGTTTTAAATACTTAGGATCTATAATTGAAGAGAACGGAGAAATCAATAAAGATGTCACACATAGGATCCGGCGGGTTGGAATAAATGGAGAGTGCATCTTCTATCCTTTGTGACCGTAAAAATACCATTAAAATTGAAAGGAAAATTTTATAAAACGGCCATAAGGCCCGCAATGCTTTATGGAGCGAGAATGTTGGGCGACTAAATATGAACACGAACAAAAAATGAGGGTAGCGAGAGATGAGAATGCTAAGATGGATGTGCGGACACACTAGATTAGATAGAATAAGAAATGAACACATTAGAAACAAAGTGGGAGTAGCACCAATAGACGAGAAAATTAGAGAAACACGATTAAGATGGTTTGGACATGTTTATAGGAGACCTTTAGATGCACCTGTGCGACGTTTAGAAGGTAGAGAATCACTCACACAAATCAAAAGAGGAAGAGGTAGGCCTAAAAAGACTTGGAAAGAAGCTATTAAACATGACATGTTATACCTAGAAATAAACGAAAATATGGCTTATGACCGTAAACGATGGCGCGATATGATCCGTATAGCCGACCCCACGTAGTGGGATTAAGGCTTAGTTTGTTGTTGTTGTTGTTGTTGTTGTATCACAACCAGCTTTGCTCTTATGGTCTTGAACCGTGTACACCACATAATCAAAAAGGTAGCCAAGTAACAAGATGCCTTTGGCTATTTCTGCAACCCCAAGATCCCAATTCTTAGAATCATTCTTATTAAGTTTGTTGCCAATAGCCTCATCATCTACGTAGATTGCCACCTTCTTACAGTTCAATTTTGCTGTCAAAACCGGTGCATTTCTGATTCCAATTAGGAGTGCTTCAACTGGATGTAAGATACAATCTCTAGAAGTAGCCCCAAACTTGGATAATACACCCTCTGTCATCACAAATCCAACCGCCAAAACATAAACATGATGTTATTGATTCTAGTAATTTCTGTTCCTCCATCTTCTTTTTCTTTTCATTGCTTTTAGTCTCAATAAAATTAGAGGTGATAAATCATTCGTGCCGGGCCATTATCGGGTAGGCACGATAACAGTCTGACACGATAAGTTCAAGCATGAACATGGCACGTTAGAAACATGAAAAGCACGACACGATAAGCACGATAAATACAATAAGCAAAATTGTCAAACTTATTTAGTTAGGCCCGTTAAGCTCATTAACAAATAAAACTTATGATTTTTTAATATTTTTTATATTTGATACTTAAAACATAGATTATAATAAACTATTAATTAAAAATAGTCAATTACTAGTAATTTACTAATACAAATAATTAATTGATGATGATTAAAAAAATCATTGTGCCTTATCGGGCATTACAGTGTTTTATTGTGTCAGCCCAATATCAACCCAATTTTTAACGGACCTTATCGTGTCAGCCCGACAATGGCCCGAACGCGATAATCCCCAGCCTAAATTCTATAATTTCATATTTTGTTCGTATCGATCAATCATGTCGTGCCTCAAATTGTCATCCCTAAATAAAAATGTACTCAATATGTGTCTTTTATTTGTCCCTAATAGGCAATAGGTGATTTTTATATGTTCCGAATAGGTGACTTTTTTTTCCAGGTAATAAGTTTGTCCCATATATATGATTTTGTTCAGAAGATCAGATGAGTCATTACCCGATGATATGTGACATAAACATTATCAATTTTCTTGGTACGTGTTTTGTCTAGCGTTTTCGTTGCGATGTTTTGAATTAGATCTATTTATGTTTTTTTATAGATTTGTATAGATTTTGATCTTGTAAAACTTACAATTGTTTATCACTTGATGTTGTAATTAGTTGTAAGTAGGGGTGCAATCGTGTCGTATTTTGTGTTTGTGGGTCGTGTTATGACATGAGTATTACACGTTTGACACAAACCCGAACACGTTACGTTTAATTATTTGTGTCAAGATACACGACATGAACACGACCCGTTTATGACATGGGTAACCCGACACGACATGAAATACCTATATAATTTAAAGTTAACACGAAAAAAATTTAAAAAATGGAGAAAAAACTAAAATTACCAATAAAATATAAATTAAATTATTATAAAATGCAATCAATAATTTATCAAATATCATATAACCAACTAAAATATCACAGAATATGAAAATAACATGACACTATACAACTAAATGGGTTAAATAGGTTATTATGTTGACACGTGGGTTGACCTGTCCTATTTTTTCATCGTAACCGTGTCCGTCCGAATTTGACCCGACCCTGCAAAGGATTGTACTTATACTTGCCAAATTCGTGTTAGGTGTCGTATCAAGTTATCGTGACGTGTCACAAATTGACACACCTAGTTGTAAGTTTCTTCTAATGAATTAATGAAATTCATTATAAAGAAAAAAGGAATTTCAACCGCAATCTATGTAATCAATTAAGTTTATAATTTAGTTTTCCATACTTAGTAATATATTTAGTTTAGTACTTAATTTATATATATATATATATATATATATATATACAGGGATAGGATCCTGTGAGACCACTCTCCTAGGTTAGTCCATAAGACCGAATCTAAACCATCCAAATAGTAAATCAATGGTCGAGATGCATTACAATTTATACAGGTTTTCGAAAGTAACTATACAATAGAAGGGGTAAAATTGGAATCCATAAAATTAGACATGGTAACCTCCTCCTACATTATAGGGACGTGATTTGTTATTGATCACGTCCCCATAAATCACGCAATTCACCATATACAATCAAATGTATGTCTCCTTCTCAACGTAAACATTGCATCGCCATTATCAAAACCTCTGTAATCACCATTATCACTCAAAAATCGGCCTCCAATTGATCCACAAAAAATTAAACGCGACGGATTTCTAACAATTTACAAGGAGTTATCATCCATTTGATTGGAAAGATTATACAATGGCAAAAAATATTGATTTCAACGCAACTGAAGAATGTCCTCCATGTGATTTCTAACGAGAAACTTGCTACAATATTCATACGCTTCTGAATCAACAAATTGATTACTGAATGAAATATACGCACCTCTGTTATTGTTGGTTTGTATGTTTAGTATACAAATGTTGTCTATTTAGTGTGTCAACATTGTATATATAGTTTTATATTTTTGTGGATCAACGACTTGTATGAAGATTGCATCTCAATTAATAGTTTGTATGTTTAGTACGAGATAGTTTGCCTATTTAGAATATAAGCCTTTGCGTATATAGAATTATGTATATGCATACTTACGCCTTATCTCGCATATAGTACATTTGTTACCAAATTCGTTTACTGTTTATTTAGTATTTACAACATGTATATATTCATTTATTCGTTGTATATTTATAATATAACACTTGTATATTTTAAATCGTAATTTGTTCAATTAAGAATCTACTCATGCTTATTTCATTGTATGGTAGAAATTGTCTGTCATAATAAATTAATCAGTTTGATCCAAAAAAATTGAATATCAACTAAATGTTCTTTGTATACTTATAAATCAAAACGTGCATAAATAGATCGTTAAAATCGTATATTTTATACAGTTGATTATTGTATTCTAACAAGTCTTTGAGAACAGAGAGGGTGCATTTTGTATTACTAGGTAACAAACGTGTATGAATGAAATTATATAACTGTATGTATAATATATCCATTTTGTATTACTGTGTAATAACTTTTGTGATGTCAAAAAAAAACGTAGGACAACGGCTCGAAATCTCGCTGGGATCAACAAAATATTGGATACCAGAGGTGGAACAATAAAAGATTCCACGAGTGGGAATGCATTTCGCTACGTTGAAAACCGCTGTACAATTTTACCGAAACTATGGAACCATTAAAGCAAGCACAAAACTCAAAAGATGATGTGGAACATGCGGTGAGATCGAAATGCATAACAGCAGAACGTGTCCAAACCGCGACACCACACCCTAGTGCAATGTTTCTATTTTTGCAAAAAAAAAAAAACAATGGGTGAAACAGTGTGAAATCTGTTAGTTTATTGTTTAATGAATTTTTTTTTGTAACATTGTGTGAACTATTAATTTATCTTTAATGTTATTTTTTCTCCCTAAACATGTATTGCATATAAAAATTACATTCAACTAAATATGCAAAAAAAAAAAAAAAACGCTAAGCATGCATAATTGTTTTATTATGTATACAATTACACTGTATACTGCAATCTGTACCTTAAGATTCATGCAAATGTATTAATCTAGTTATCCAACAAATAATACAATTCAACTAATCCAACAAAATAGACAAATGCAACACATTAAACATACAATTCTACATATCTATTTATACAAATCCATAAGCACCTAAATACAGTTCAACTGAAAACTAAAATCAAATAAATCACCCATACAACTAAATATACAAATCCACCAAATAAATACGCAATTCAACTTAACTAAGTAAACAAATATATTAATCTACTAGTCAAATAATACAATTCATCTAATCCAAAATAAACAAATGATACACATTAAATATACAATTCGACATATCTATTTATACATGTCACTGCAACTCTATACAATTCCACTGAACTAAAACCAGTGAATCACCCATACAATTAAGTATACAAATCCACCAAATAAAGATACAGTCCTAGGGCTTCTCTCTTAGGGAACCTTTAGCGCTTCCGCCGCCCCCTTGTCTTGTCTTCCTTAGTTTTTCTTTGGAAGATCTTGGTCTCTCCTTAATTAACCCATTATTCCTCTCTAATCTTTGGATTTACGTTGGAGTTCTCAGCCGCATTTAATGCTGACAAGAAGAAAAACTTAGTCCCCTTTCCAACCGCCCACTATTCCTTCCTATTCGACCGCTCCTTTTCTTTTCTTGTCTTAGTTTGTTCTTTTCTTATCTTTTGTTGTGCTTGTCTGTTTCTCTTTTGTGCAGGTCTCCCCCCAGTGCTAAGTCAACAATGGCTGATAACAGCTCAGATCCCAGTAGAGCAAATTTGCAGACCCCGGGAGATATCACGGACGACGCCCTTTCATCGATCTATGCAAACCTCTCCCTCAACGAAGACGAAAAAATCCAAATCCACTCAGACTCCTTGCTCATGGAAAATATTGACGGAACATTGAATCTGGTTGGCCGAGTTCTTGCTCCCCGCATCATCGGCTTCGACTCCATCTCCTCTATGTTCAAACGCATTTCGAATCCTCGTCACGGCCTTGTCGCAAACCACTGGCGAAAACACGATTCTCTTCCAATTCAAAGAACCTCGTTGATATGAAAAAAGTCCTGAACGGGTCACCATGGTTGTTTGATAAATCTCTCCTGGCACTCTCGTAAATTAACGCACTCCATATTGGCTCTAAAACGGAAGTCTCCTCATGCCCTTTTTGGATTGGATCCATGATCTTCCCATTGGCCTAATGAACAAATCTTTCGCAGAGGCAATCGTAACATTGTTGGTAAATATTTATCGTGGACGCGGCATCGAGACGGTTCTTTAATTGCCGATTTCTTCGAGTCCGAGTCGATTTGAATATCACCAAACCCTGCGCCGCATTATCAAAACATCATTTAGGGGATCGATTACGTGCTCCCGATTAAATACGGCGTCTCCCGAACTTTTGTTATCATTGCGGCATTATCGGACACTCGACAAAGATTGAAAGCCGCATCCTTAATCCTAACTACTACTCTCACGGGCTATATGTACGGCCCCGGATACGGGCCACTCCATCTGATAACCCGTTCTCCGAACCTCGAAACCACCGTGCCCCTTCCCACTCAATTGAACCCAGAACCACCACCATAACTACTCAAGCCCAAGACACTAACACCACCCGACCTACTCACATACACCCAAAGAATCGACAACCCTCAACCCCCAACCCAAAAGTCAATGCTTATGACAATGATGACCCTACTACAAATAACACCCCCACCCATCAAAAAGCCCCCCTACATAGTCCTCCTCATCCATCCCTCGCCTCACGAATTACCACAGTAACCCCCACACACCCCAACGAACACCCCTCGGACATAGATCCATCAATCTCCAAAATTCCCCTCCAAAAACCTTGTTTGACCCACCCTCAATCCTCCCCATCCACTAGCAGCCCACCCATGTCAGGAAAACAATCCACCCCAAAACACTCTCCAATTCCGAACCCAATGTCAGAAAAACAATCCACCCCAAAACACTCTCCAAATCCAAACCCATCTCCTCTCACTCCGTCAAGCCCATTTCTTGTCCCGGTACACATGGAACTTGACACGCCCGCACGAAAAATAGCTAAACGGCTTGTCTCCATAAAAAAGAAACTGGACATTCAAAGTACACCCTCCACCTCTACCCATGTACCTTCTAAAAGGAAACTCCCATGTAGCTTTCATTCGCTGGACATTGTCTCAGATATTCCAGTGGAAGTGATTGGAAAAAAAAGCAAACCCACCTCTTCTACCTATACCCCGATTCGAACCCTCTTTGTTCATAATCCAACGGCGGCGATTGGCGAGACCAATCCCGCCGATCACAATGAGTATTATATGTTGGAATTGCCAGGCTTGGGAACCCTCGGACAATTCAAGAACTACGGATTTCATCCGTAGTAAAGCTCCCAAGCTGGTGTTCTTAAGCGAAACAAAATGCAAGACATCAGTTATTGACAGAATTAAACAATCTCTTAATTGGCATGGCATTGCAGTTGAACCACGGGGTCGCTCAGGAGGACTAGCCTTACTATGGAACAAAGATATCTCGGTCTCTCTCCGCGGTTTTTCCGATAGATTTATTGACACAGACGTTGACATGGATTTCCTGGGACACTCATTTCGATTCACGGGCATATATGGCGAACCGAATGTAAACTTACGGAGACAGAGTTGGAACCATATTCGCAACCTTTACAACTCGGATAACAAACCTTGGATTATGGGAGGGGATTTCAATGAGATTCTAACTCAAGACGAGTTCCAAAGTATCAACCCTCGTGCGGAATGGCAAATGAACCTCTTCAGAGATACCCTATCTCACTTACACATGTTTGACTTGGGCTTCGAGGGCCCGATTTTCACCTGGAATAAATTAGCAACCAACCCGCTCACTCAACGTGCCAGGCTCGATCGCGCTATCTGTAACTCCGAATGGCACCACCTCTTTCCTTGGAGCCGTGTTAATCATCACCCCACTTTCTTCTCTGATCACGCCTACATTCATATCCAAATCAAAAAGCAAGATTCCCTCCAACGAAAAGGCGGGAAAAAGAAGATTATTTCGGTTTGAAGCACTTTGGGTGAGAACCTCGGAATGCGAGGAAATCATCAAAAACTTATGGGATGACAACCATAAAAATCTCCCAGACAAGATCAAGGATTGCTCTATTGGTCTCCTCAATTGGGGTAACAAGTATCAATCTAATCTGGAGAAGCATATCGCAGACCTTAAAAAGAAACTCACCTTCCTACGGGCTGGGCGCATTTCCGAAACCACGAAACAGGAGATCGCTGAAATCCAAAGTCGCCTTGAATTATACCTTGATCTCCTGGACCTCAAATGGAAACAACGGGCCAAAACTCACTGGTACAAGGAAGGAGATCGTAACACTCGCTTCTTTCATAACATGGCCAGCCAAAGAAAACACAACAACCATATCAGCCAGCTCAAAGACCACACGGGACAGATTCAAAACACACCACAAGGCATCGAGCAAATCATCCTCAACCACTTCGGCAGCCTCTTTGCCTCTTCCTCCCCGTCGGAAAGTGATATCACCCGGGCTCTCAGCAGACTTTCTCCGCGCGTTTCTGATGCTAAAAATCAGTATTTGTTGGAACCATTCACGGAGGGGGAGATTGTCAAAGCACTCAAGCACATGCACCCTTTCAAATCCCCCGGCCCCGACGGTATGAGTCCAATATTCTTTAAAAAATTTTGGCACCTTATTGGCGCAGATGTGGTACGCTTCCTTCTCAATTTTCTTAACAACCACAACACTGCACACAACTTTAATTTCACTCATATTGTGCTCATCCCTAAAGTTAAATCCCCCGAGTCCATCAGTCAATTTCGGCCGATTAGTCTATGTAACGTCATCTATAAGCTTGCTTCCAAAGTCTTGGCCAATAGAATCCGTACCATCCTCCCTGACATTATCTCTGAGTCTCAATCCGCGTTTGTCCCAGGCCGCCTTATTACTGATAATGTCCTTATTGCTCATGAAATCCACCACCATATGCGCACTAAATCCCCCTCGAACACGGGCCTCATGTCTATTAAACTAGATATGAGCAAAGCGTTCGATAGAATTGAATGGTGCTTTATCCGTAAAACCATGTCTGCCCTAGGTTTCACCCCGCAATTTATCGATCTTACCATGTCATGTGTCTCCACCACTAGTTTCTCCTTTCTCTTGAATGGCTATGAGTTTGGTCACCTCACCCCGGAAAGAGGTATCCGTCAGGGAGACCCCCTCTCCCCCTACCTGTTTATTATTTGTTCGGAAGTTTTCTCTTGTATTTTGCAGGACTTGCAAGTATGCCAGAAGATACACGGGATCTCCATTCATCGTTCGGCTCCCCGCATTTCGCACCTTTTCTTTGCGGACGATACCTTACTATTTGGGAACGCGACCCTTGCCGAAGCTAAACATCTCCGTTTCGCTATTAATCTCTTTGAGAAGGTCTCAGGTCAACTTGTAAATTTGGAAAAATCAGGTATCTATTTCAGCAAGGACGTGGATCATATCAGGAAACTCTCGATCCTTACAATCTTGGGGTTCCAACAAGTTGATTCCCACGGCAAATATTTGGGATTGCCGAGTGTTATAGGCAAAAATAAGAAAGAAATTTTTGGGTACATCAAGGACAGAATATGGCGAAGCATTCAAGGATGGTCTAAAAATCAATTCTCAAAGGCCGGTAAAGAAGTTCTTATCAAGTCCGTGCTCCAAGCGATCCCTACCTATGCGATGAGTTGCTTCAAATTCCCAAATAGCGTCATCTCAGATATTCAGTCTATGATAAGTTCTTACTGGTGGGGCGACTCTAACTCCAAAGCTAAACTACACTGGACCACATGGAATTTCTTAGCTCGCAGCAAATCGTCTGGAGGGCTCGGCTTCCGCTCCCTCAACGCTTTCAACTCGGCACTATTAGCTAAACAAGCATGGTGCATCCTCACAAACCCGAATTCCCTATTAGCCCGCACTCTAAAGGCTAAATACTTCCACGACTGCTCTTTCCTCGATGCGCCCATTGGAAAATGCCCCTCCTGGGCTTGGAGAAGTATTATTGAAGGCCAACATGTTTTAAGATTGGGCTGTCTCAAGCGTATTCACTCTGGTTTGGATACCAATATTTGGGGCGATTGTTGGATACCCAAGCCCCCGTTCACCGTCTCCTCAAGCCGGCCCACACACCTCCCGCCGCATGCAAAGGTCTCTGAACTCATTAATGAGGACACACGTTGGTGGGACACCCAACTCATAAGGAATTTATTCTCTCATGAGGAAGCTAACTTAATCCTTTCTATCCCACTCAGTCACGTACCCTCAAGAGACTCTTGGAGTTGGTACCCAAGCAAAAATAAAAAATTCTCCGTCAAATCGGCCTATCACCTCCTCATTGCCAGCTCCGGAGATATTTCAATTGCATCCGCATCGTGTTCTACTAGTTCTGGCCCCTCGCCAATCTGGAAGAAACTCTGGAAATTGCAAGTCCCGCCCCGGATTCTACACTTCGCTTGGCGCTTTCTCACGAGTACGCTCCCGTGTGCCTCTAACCTTGCCTATCGTCATCTACCACATAGTAGCATATGTCCAATCTGCAACTCTCCTGACATTTCTCCCTCTCACCTGTTTTTTCGATGCCCCCTTAGCTACCAGACCTGGTATCTCGCTGGCCTCCTTGACATAATCCTCCACTTCCAACAACAATGCGGGATTCTTTGGGCCAAGGACCTCATTTTGGACTCTCCCGAACATATTGCCGCCTTTTTCATCACCCTCTGTCACAATATTTGGTGGAGCCATAACCGAGAAATGTCACGAAGACCTATCACATTTCGGGCGCATGCTCTTGTTATCTCGGCCAGGACACACCCTCACCACTTTCCAATCCTCAAAAATTTGGCCCGAACGACCTTCCGAGCCTTAACTACGAAGCCATTGTCCTCTTATATTCCCCCTGGAGTCCACATTTTCTTCGATGGTGCTATCTCATCCGCTAACAAAGTCGCCGGAGTGGGCGTTGTCATCACAAAAGAGAATGGTTCTTTCTTACATGGTCTCTCTAAAAGCTTTGCGGGCATTACGAATCCCGCCATAGCAGAAGCCTTAAGCACTCCGTGAAGCGAAGACTTGCAGTGGTCTCGTTGTCGATAGAAAATGCTTCCTTCCTTCGAGACTCGGATATTGTTGTTTCGGGCGCCAAGGACAACGCGGACTTCCCACCGGTGTGAATTGATCATGGAAGAAATATCTAATATCCTCGGCAATTACACCCACAACGCGCTTACGGATATCTAGATTGGATAATTTTGTTGCTCATGAACTTGCCCACTTTGCAAAAAACAATCGTTGTACTTTTATGTCGTGGTCTCAACCACCGATTTCTTGTCTCAATCGTTTGGACCTTTTCCGAATTAATATATTTCCTTTTTACCTCAAAAAAAAATTAAACAAATATATTAAACTATTTATACAACAAAAAATACAATTCAACTTACCCAAAAATAAACAAATGGAACACTTAAATATACAATTCGACATATCTATTTATACAATTTCTTTGCATCTATTGTACAAATCAAAAACAATTTCATCTTCAAAAAGATCACTCTATATAGAAAAAATCGGAAACCGATAGGTATCGGTTTTGAAAAGATACGATTGAAATCTATGGTTTTTCCCCTAAAAATCGGAAACTGATAAAGGAAGTATTTACGTTTTCCTAATAATTAGCAATTAACGTGATTTACATAAAAACTGAAAAAATGTAAAAATACAATCATACCCTTATATCCCAAAAATAACTAAAGAGATTTACCATTAAAAAATCAAATCAAGGGTCTATATGCGGTCTTTATATATATATATATATATACTTTTATTAAAATGTCTTTTCTGTTTATCTTGTGCATATCCAAATATTTTTTTCACAAAAATTTGTATTAAACGATATCATGAATATAATTAATGGAATAATTGAACGAATCCTATATTTAAATAGAATTCCAGTATGATCCCAAACCCATAAAATAATCCATATTTATGTGTTTCTTATTAAATTCATGAGATGATCTGACCTCCTCATATATTTTCGCACATTTAAAATAAATTTTAGCACTTGTAATATTTGATCAATTTATATTAAAGTATATACACTAATAACTTATGACATTATTAAGAATGTGAATAAACACCAAATATTTGAATGTTATGTGCATTTTCACATGAAAAAAAGAAAAATAAAAATAAATTTGTGCTAAAATAAAAATATAATGTGGATGTATGTGACTCTATTGGTGGGAGTGAGTGGAGTGGTCAGTGGTGGGCCTTCTGGCCAGCTAATTATATATATTTACATTTTAAAAATTAAAAAGACAAAAGGCCCAGCCCAGTCAGGTATTGGGCCTAAAACAGTCCTTAGCTGGACTGAATTCTGTAGCGTGTATAAAACCAGCTCAGGATCACTACAGCTGTTTATTGGGGCTGGTCCTGGGCCGTTTTCAGACGGGCTAAATCCGTTCAAGCCGACCCAATCAATGCCTTCACATTCGCAAATTATATATATTTTTTTTTCTTTTTTAAAATATTTTTCTTATTATTAATCTCTAACGGAAAAATGTTTGTCAAAATGAAAAGCAAGCAATTTATATAGCATAACTGGATCCAATCTGTAACCACATTCAAAAACACTTGATTATTAATTCTTTTTGGGTATTATGAGAGTATTTGCAATCATAAAAAACAAGTGTTTATCACTTATTCGTGGGAAAAATCATTTTGATTTGTTTCTTATTTCTTTTAGAACTTAAAGTTGATAATTTTTTATATTCATGTCATTATTTGAATTTTTGGTTATATTTTGCTCAATTTTTTTGGGGTTATAATAGATTTTCTAGCTGCTTATTTATATAAAATTTTTGAAAAATTTGTATTACATTATTATTTAATACAATATCGATGGGGTAAATTTGACTTTTCCAAATTTGTTATTCTACGCATTTAATTAATTGTCCGATATTATTAATTATTATTAGGTCACATATGTTATTCGTCGGCCCCTGAGGGGCGTATAGGCCCACACAGTCCGCTCTAAAAGGTCTCTCATTGTTTATTTGTAAGCAAGGTTGCAGAAATCGCTAGGCGCCAGTCGGGCGGCAACCGGGCGCCTAGCGCCTAGGGCGCCTAGACGGGCGCCTAGAAAAGCCCAAGTTTTTCTTATTTTTTTCATTTTTTTTTGTATTTTGGCCGATTTTTCCCGATTTTTGGCCGATTTATATCGACTAGACCGCCTAGACCGATTTTTTCCCCATTTTTTTCTGATTTTTTGCCGCCTAGGCGGGCGCCTAGGCCGATTTTTGCCCCAAACGATTTTTTTGGCCGATTTTGGGAAAATCGGGTCGGCCTAGGGGCGCCTAGGCCGATTTTTACAACATTGTTTGTAAGTATTATGAATTATTCGCTCTTAATTGTTGTCCTTTGCTCTCGAGCTATTCTCCTACACGTGCTGACTTGAGCGTCGGAGGGACTTCACTAGGACAACCCCAAAGTCCACCTAACGTTTGTCGGGTGTTGCAGGCATTCCCACCCAGGGGCGGAGCCACCATGTGGCTCAGGGCCCCGCCCCCCAACTTTTTCCTTTTTTCTTTTTAGTACCTATATTTTTAATATTTAGTATTTTGGCCCCCTCATGATTTTGTTGGATAAAACTTATTCCATGAATTTTAGTAAGTTAAATTGGTGATTTTGTGGGTCTTATTTTATCTTATTATCATCTTAAAATTATATTTTCTATTCATCAAAAGATGGGTTTCTCATTATTATTTGCTAATATATATTGAAAAGAAAATTATAAAAAAGGATAAATTAAATTGTCTAGTTTTCGTGATATGCAAAAGAGACTCTAAACATGTTAAGGATTTAATGATGTATTTTGTAAAAATTTACTAATGAATATTAATATATATTCTTCTGATACAAATGTAATATATATAAACTTTATTATCTTGTACATATTCACAAATGTCATCTTTTATTTTTTACTATTGGCTAGAGACATCAATTTCTGACACGACACGATAACTCGGCACCAACTTAACGCGAATTAAATATTTTTTTTGAATATTTAGTGTATTTTTTATTTGTAATTTTAATTTTTTCGCCATTTTTTTTTATTTTTTTGTGCCAACTTTAAATTATATAGATTTTTCGTGTCGTGTTGGATTATCCGTGTCATAAATGGGTCGTGTTCATGCCGTGTATCTTTACACAAATAATTGAACGAGTCGTGTTCGGGTTTGTGTCAGACCTATAATATCATGTCGGAATACGAGCCGCGAACACGAAACACGACAAGATTGACACCCCTAATGTTGGCCCCCCCTTACCGGTTGTCCTTGCTTCGCCCCTGTTCCCACCTGAAGAATTCACCAACTCCCATAGTGGAATTTGAATTGCTTATTCAATCATTTTAACATGGAGTGATCTGCACTTTTGAGCAGTATCAAACATAACAAAAGAAATATTTAATTTTGATCAAATCGATTAAATTAACAGTTCAACCAATCCAACAGTTAAACTGTTTACCGACGGCTTGACCGATTCGCTCGTAGTATGACATATATTTATTATACTTAAAAAGACCCAAACCCCTATCTTAACATCCTAGTGATTTGTCACTCTATTATTGAAAAGAAGTTTGAAAATTGAAATGACGTTACTTAACTTGAGTTGATATCCCGTCTCGTCATTGGCTTGGCATTTTCTAGCTATTTCAATTGATTTGACAATTATCCTCAGTTTAACTTGGCCTTAATTAGTCGTGTTTCGAGGTAACGAACAAAGCACAAAAAGATGATTAGCCTTGTGTCGTGTTTGGTTCATCATGAATTTGAGTTTCAAACGCACATGTGAAGAGCTATCATTATTATATCTAGGCATCATATATAATATTTATGATGTTTCCTTCATTTGCAAATGACATTGAAAAAGGCGGGTTGTTTTATGGTTGAAAGACAAAATAAATTATTAAATATTTAATTTAAGATCGATCTATAAAAACTCGTCTTTTTTGGATTGTTAAATGTTTAAATTAAATTAAGAAATAATTAAAAAAACTGAAGTTTAGCCTAATAATAAAAAATATCCAGAGATTTTGAAAATTTCAGGAAAAAAACCCCTTAAGATTTGGTATTTGATTAAATTTAAGGAAAAACTGTAATATTTCCACAAAAATCAGGGATTTTTTTGAAATGTTTTTACTTATGAAGGAGGAAAAAAGTAAAATAGAATCAAACCTCAATGAGATTTTTGTAATTTTCAAAAAAGTTAGTTTTTTTCTATAGTTAGCCCGAACTTCGAGGGACTATTCGTAATTATCCCTTAAATTTAAACATACTTTTTCGCTTGATAAGATTTGACGCAACTTGAGCTCATGAGTGCACCAATCGACTCGATTTCCCTAAAGCTCAAATTTTTCCTCCCTATTCTAACTATTTTTTCCGCTTAAAAAAAATATATAATTTTTTTCCTTAGAAAAAAACGGGATAATTTTTTTTTTTGGGGAATGTGTGGCCCTCTGAATACGCCCCTTCTCGAGCCCGAGTAGTGATAAAATTTAAGAAAAAATGTGTAAAGATGTCAAGTTAATATTCGACCGATGATTAAAGTTCGTTCAAATTCGACTTCACTATCTATCAAAAAAAATTGTTTAAGTTCCTTAGAAACTCTAATAAATTTGCTTGACTTATTTTCAACACCATTGATTTAATTGGCTATAAATAGAAAAGGGCTGAGTTAGAATGGAGGGATAGTGAATTCCAGGTGGGAAAGATTAGACTCAAATATGAAATGTTTGAGAATGTAGGGACCCCTTTGCATGTTCTTGGGATGGGGAAAATCTTGCCTTTTTTTGATTGCAGAATTATAAAAATGTAATAAATGATTTTAATTTGTTACATGAATCTGTTTATTTCAGAGTAAAGAATTTATTTTTCTCAGTGGTCAGCTCAAAAGTTTGTGGGATTTAAATTTATCCACATGTTGTTGATGGATACACTTTAATATCAATATCATGCTTTTTTGGGATACTGATCCCTTGTTCAGAGCTGCCCTTTTGAAGCCAGAAATGACATTTTCAGGTTACAGAAATATAAGTATCAATGTGACAGAATCAGAATATATATATAGATAGATCATTTATTTTTGGCAATAACTTTCTGCAGATGGGATCAAGTGACTCTGTTCTGTACTATATGATTAGATTAATTGAGAAATGTAATCTTAAAAGTTAAGACGAAAAGTATGAGCTATTTGTATAATTTAGAAATGTTGAGGGGTGTACCTGTAAAATATTTGCTGATGTTTTTGCAACTAACTATTTGGAAAAAATGATACTTCAATTTTTTTTTGATTTTAAAACTTCTCTGAGATTTATTATAATTACCAAAGTGTTAGTTTTTTTTTTGGAATTATATATCCCTACATATATTAAAATGATTATTATGATTGAAAACATTTGTGTTGGAGACAAAAAAATGACTTTTCCCAATATTCTTTATTTTTATTATTTCCTGCATTATTTAATTTATTATTCCATATTAGTAATTCTTGTTGAATCCAGATAAAATTATCCGACTTATACAACCCATATAGGCCTATGTGGCCCACACGCCCATGCGGTCCATCATCCCATATATAAAAGAGTTTCTCCTCATTATTTGTAAGTACATTCTCATAATATGAGTTAATTGCAGTTAATTAATACTATCTTTTACTCTGATATTCTCCTACTTCTGGTATTGACTTGAGCGTCAGAATGGTTTTTTAGGGACAATCCCAGGGCCCGTCTAACGTATGTTGGTGTTGCAGACAAGTTCCCGATTGAAGAACTAAACAAGAAGAAGAAGTTGGATCATCATTGACTTTGAGTGATCTGCGAGTTTCTTAGAACATCATTTTGGTTGACCATTATCATATATAGAATAACAATTACGATTAAAGTTTCGACTTGGTCAGTGTGAATTTACTATGTAAATCTTGCATAAATCAAATATGTTCAAGACCGCCCTTCTTTTTGGGAGTCCATGGCCAAAAGAAGAAAAAGGAACCACTCAAAATTGGGGGCTCAGTCGTCATTTCGCTCTGGTGACTACCCTCAGGGCCTGACACTAAATATGTTTTCCCTAGCGCATTCAACTCAGCAGGACGTGGTAAAAAAAAATACCTTTATCCCCTTATGATTTAAAAACTAATAATTAATATCAAGTAATAGAATCGATCCACTAGGTTTTGTTATTTTTCTTTCTAGAATCAAATAGTTTGTGAAGTACATCAAGACATTCTATATGATGACAGAAGGAAATGAAGTATTAGCATAATGGTCTTAAAGAAAAATTTGAGAGGGTAGGTAGGTAGGTTGCTTTCATTGGATTCAAGGGTATTATCATAGTTATTTTGATTGGAAGGTTGAACAAATTAATTTATTCTTTTATTTATTTCATGTTTTAATTAATCTACATCAATAATGCATAACAAACACAAGTTTTGATGTGTGTGTTTTTTTAATAAAAAAAAAAATTGTTTTTTGTCTTATCATTTTGAAACCCAAAAAATGAGAAAACAGTCTGCATCAGTGATAATAAAAATCGAATCCACATCGATAAGGTATTGCACGAATGGTAAAGCTAACTATGATTATTAGTTTTTACGAGCATTTTTAGACTTTCTCGTCGTTCACATAAAAAAGGGATAATTATAGAAAACCCCCTGAGATTTGGGCTAATTACAAAAAAACCCAAAATTTTTCAGAAATTACAAAAAAACCCTTCAGGTTTGATTTCTTACATTTTCCCCTTCATATGCAAAAAATATTTCAAAAACTCCCCTTACATTTATTAGAATATAGCATTAACTAACCCCTTTAAATTTACGGCAGAATCAAACCTCAAGGGATTTTTTTTTTTTTTTGTAATTTTCAGAACTCTCCTTGTTTTTTGTAACTAGCCCAAACTTTAGGGGACTTTTTGTAATTATTCCTAAAAAATGATACTGCTAACATTTTTTATTGTTTGTGTTAGATAAAACGATGTATAACTGGACCATATCCCACCTCCCCAAAGATTTGGGCTAATTAAAAAATCCAGAGGTTTCTTTGAGGTTTTATTTCATTTTTACATTGTCTCTATTAATTCATAAGCCCTGACATTTTATAATATTACAGTTATTCCCTTAATTTAAGACAATATAATCAAACCTCAAGGGGTATTTTATAATTTTCAAAAAAGTATAGGTCTTTTTGTAATTACTCCAAACCTCAAAATTTTTTATCACTTAAAATAATTAAGCAAGTTTTATGATCAAAATTCCACCTCCTTGGGATTTTTCTCCACCTCAAAAAAATTCTAACACATTGTGTAACTGAGAACATAGATTCACTATAGTGTAAGAAAATAAGAACACAAAAACTTATGTGAGACTGTCTCACGGATCTAGATCCGTGAGACGGAGCCCCAAATACCCGGATCCGCTGAAATTATACCCATATACACTGATTCTTTTTTCCTAATTTTTCTCTCTTTTCTCTTCTCTCTCTCTCTCTCTTCTCTGTTCAGTTTTTTTTCCTTTTTTCTTTCCGATTTTTCTGCGATTCTCTTCCTATTCTCCTTGCGATTTCATCTGTTTTTCTTTTGATTTTTTCAATGCAAAGTTTCTTCTTGATTTTTCAGCGGTTCTTCAAAGTTTGGTGTTCGACGACCAATCTCGGTACTTTTTATCTTCGATTATAGTATTTTTCTTTCGTTTCTCTACCTCTCTTGATTTTTTCTTTCATTTTTGTATTTTTGAAAGCTTTTTTATGATTTTGCTTAAAAATTTGAGCATGTATTTTGTTAGGATTTTAATTTGAGCATGTATTCTATTTGAATTGAATATTAGGGTTTTGATTTGTTGAAGTTGAGTTTTATTTGTTGTAATGAATGTGTCTCGATGATTTTTAATTTTGATGCAAAGTGTCATGTTCTTTGTTGTTAATTGTTTTGTGGTTGTTGTAAAAGTATCACTTTACATTTTCAAAGTATCAATCTTTATGTTAAAAGTATTATTTTTCACAATAAAAGTATCAGTTTTCATGTTAAAAATATCTATTTTTACTTTAAAAGTATTAATTTCTCGTTAATTTGTTTCTGATAAGTACTTCATATAAAAGTATCACTTTTCATAATAAAAGTATCAATTTTCATATTAAAAGTATCAGGTTTCACTTTAAAAGTATCAAGGAGTATGTGTACTCATATCCAAATTGCGTAAGGTATGAATCTCTTTATAAATAAATATATATATATATATAATTGAATTGTAGAAAAATATTTACTTATCTTAATTTTATTTTGTTTTCATTGAAGGTCGGTGCAAGACACAAATTAAGGGCTTCTTACTATGCAAGAATTATTCTTAGCCATTTCAATGAAATGAAAGTGCAAATCAAGAATTATGGACTTCAATTTAATTTGTAATGAACAAGCGAATTGATGGATGTAAAGTGTTCTTTGGAGGATGTCAGACAAATTGGAGAAACCTACTTTATTTTTGTGTATTTGATTATTGGTTTTTGTACTGATTAGAATTGCAAGTATTGACTAGTGTTGCAAATGGTATAATTTGATGATGGGGTGAAATTATGTATGTTACATTGGAAACATTGACTAGTATTCCAAGTAGTATATTTTAGTGTATGTATTCAAATTTTATATAGGCTATCTATTATAATACATAAACTGGTAATTGCAAAAATAGGCAGTGTAATTGCAAAAACATAATACAAAGTACATATTGTGAAAACATAAAAACGAAAACTAAATGACTGGATATAAAGAGAACCATTAATTGAAAAGTATCAATTTTTGTTCAAAAAGTATCGATTTTTTGATTAAAAGTATCACTTTTTTGTTGCAAATGATTACGAAAAAACATAAAATTGCAGAACTATCACTTTTGTTAAAGTATCACTTTTGTTCAAAAAGTATCGGTTTTTGAGTTTAAAAGTATCACTTCTTGTTTGAAAAGATTTACAAAAGTAATAACATAAAATTGTTGAAGTATTATCTGATTAAAGTATCATTTTTTGTTGAAAATGTATCGATTTTTTGAATTAAAAGTATCACTTTTGTTATAAATAATTTGTGAAAAGAACATAAAATTGCAAAAGTATCACCTTATTAAAGTATCACATTTTGTTCAAAAAGTATTCGGCTTTTGGGTTTAAGTATCGATTTTCTCATTACAAATGTATTAAAATAAAATGAGATTAAAACACTGAAACTAAAGAATTTAATACTAAAACAATCACTGTAACAATAGTATCATACTATCATATTTTTTTATACAAAAACAATTAATAAAACTCATTCGATGGATATGTGTTTGTCATATCACTATTTCTCTTCTTATTGTTTTTTTTTTAAAATGGCATTTGATCCCTTGTTTTCTCCTGATAAGTGTCATTTTGCACATATTTTGTATTATTAATTCAATAGTTTTTGGATTGGTTTGTTAGAAAAATCATAGTTTCTCAAGTATTTCTGTAGCATTTCATCGTGTGATGTGTTTAACATTATAGGTGAAGCAATTTGGAGCAATGTGAAGCCAATATTACTTGAAAAAAGGCAAGAAAATCACTCAACATGACTTGGGGTGTTAAGTAACATGGCCATATTCAAAAAGGAAGGAAATAAATTGGATAAAAATTGGAAAAAGGGTCAAAAACGGCCAAACCGTGTCACCGAACACGGCCATGTTGAAGGGATCAAAAGAGGAGAAAAAATCGCACTTGACCCGAACCACGGCTGGCGTGTCGCATAACACGGCCGTGTCGCAACACGGCCTGGCCGTGTTGTCCAACACACGGCCGTGTCGCTGTTTCAAAAATTTTGTGCAAAGACGGTACGGGCTGGCCGTCTTTTGCCGACACTGGCGTGTCAGGACCCTTTTTGCAACTTTTCTTTGCGGAATTTGGGGAAAACTCACCAACCAACCCATTTTGGCCACTTTTGTACACTTTCAACACCCTATTTTTCTTTGAAACATGTCTCCATGTCCCCTCCTCATCACTTGAATACAAGAATTCACCAACCAACAAGGAAAATGGAGGCAATTGTTTAACAAAAGAGAGTACTACCAATGTATTGGTTGCCTATAAAAGCCAAGGGTTGAAGTTGGGAGAGGATTCATTAGATATTCAGGAAATATTCATTGTATCCATCTCATTAAGTAGAATTGGGATCAAGGGGTCTTGGAGAAGAAAGCTTGGGGCAATATTCGAAGAAGGCTTGGAGCAAAATCATCAATCAAGGAAGAAGTCCATTGAGGTTTTGAGAAAGATAAGTACACCATGTCTACAATGCTTAAATCTTCTTGTGTAATTTACCTCTTTTGTCAAAATCATGAGTAGCTAAAATCTTAGTGTTTGAGTGTAATGAACTCTAGAATGGATTTGTGATTAAGGTTTGTATGTTTTTAATAAAATTCTCATGTCTTGTGTGATTCACTTATATCATGCTTATCTCATTCGAGTTAATATTTCCTAGTATATTAATTTGATATCTTTTCTTCATCGGGTAATCGAAAGATTTATGGTGAAAAAGAAAATGTATAAGTGAAAAGAGTTGCATGCAATCCTAGATATATGACGACATAAATCTTCCGGATTAGGGTCAAACCTAATATGGGAATTCATAAATCGTTATAATGCAATCTTGGGGTTTTAACTAGAAAGAGATTTTGAGTTAATCAACTTGAGATTAGGAGTTTTTCGCCTTGAGAAAGGGATTAACTTAAATCGGGAATTTCTACGGTCCACATAGCATGAGATTTTATTAAAAGAGGTTGGTTTTTACTTAAGGGCTTATGGTTGAATCTTTTAACTTGTCAAATCACAAAAACATTCTAGAGGATTTACATTCAAACACACTTTTATCTCTTGATTTCTTATTCTACAAATTTTACTTCATTTTTACAATTTATAATTTGTTTTCTTTTTCATCAAACAAAAACTCGAAAATTGTTAGATTAAATAACAAAAAGACGGTAATTATTAGTACTTACAATCCTCGTGGGAATGACACTCGGTACTCAATAATCTATACTATAAAACGATAGGTGCACTTGCTACGGTTTTGAAGGTAGCTTTTGAGCCATCAAGTTTTTGGCGCCGTTCTTGGGATTGTAATATTAAGAACATCTTATTTTTGTTAATTTAATCATTTTTTTTTTTATTTTTTTCATCAATTGTCTTTCTAGGTGTCTATCTTTGTAAGTCTTGGATCATACTTATACTCCTTGTTTACTACGGTGATTGCATGCCTACTCGCCGAACTGAAGCGACCGCGGTAGAAACAACACGAGAGGAAAGTATTAGTACAGGACCACGAGGAGGATACTAACGAAAGCAAGGATCCCGATATGGCGGATGAACAACAAAGAACCATGTATGCGACTACGCCAAGCCATCTATGGACGATACGTCGTCTAGTATCGTAAGGCCATTTGCTGTTGACCAATAATTTCAAATCAAACCGAATGTCATTCAAATGGTGCAACAATTTGTCCGATTCGACGGCTTACCAGGCGAAGATCCAAATAATCATATCGCGAATTTCCTCGAAATTTGCGATACTTTCAAAATAAATGGAGTCTCCGACGATGCCATCCGTTACGCTTGTTCCCATTTACTCTTCTTGGGGACGGGCTAAACAATGGCTAAACACTTTACCGAAGGGAATAATCACAACATGGAGCATTATGGCGGAAAAATTCCTTTTAAAGTATTTCCCACCCGCTAAAACCGCACGATTGAGGAATGAGATCTCTTCATTCACTCAAGAGGACGATGAAACCTTGTACGACACTTGGGAGAGATTCAAAGAATTGCTGCGAAAATGCCCACATCATGGTCTTCCCATTTGGATGCAAGTCCAAACATTTTACAATGGGTTGCTCTCATCGACAAGACAGAGATGATTGATGCGGCGGGAGAAACATTGAACAATAAGACACCGAAGCCGCCCAAGATCTCATAGAAGGAATGGCCATGAATGGCTATCAATGGCAATCCGCACGAGGAAAAACCAACAGTCGTGGGAGTATATAATGCGGACGCAGATGGTGACACTAGCCGCTTGGTCGAAGCTCTAACTCGGAAAATCGACGGGTTGGCGGCTCCAAAACCACCAACACAAAGCCTTCTCATGCGAGACTTGTGGAGGATCGCACAACCACCAAGATTGCCCTCACGCAATACCGCCGCATGAACAAGTGGATTATCTAGGTAATCAATCTCGACCCTTTCAAAATAATCCTTTCAAAGAACACTTATAATCCAGGTTGGCGTCAACACCCGAACTTTAGTTGGGAAATCAAGGTCAACAAGCCTAATCCAAACGCACTCCCCAAGCTCGCACCTCCCGGTTTCCAACCGCAAAAACCAAGTTTGGAGGACTTTCATGTCCAAATTCGCCCAAACAACGGAAACCCGTTTCACGGCCACCGAAACATCCTTAAGGAACCAAGAAGCATCCATTCGCAACTTGGAAAATCAAATTGGTCAAATTGCCAAAATGATCTCCGAAAGGCCACAAGGGAGCTTACCTAGCAACACCGAGCCAAATCAAGAGAAGGGTAAAAGCAATTACTCAAGGAGTGGAACAAAGCTAGGCAAGACGGATGCGGAGGACGAACCCACGCCCATACAACAAAAAAAGACGAACGGTATCGAGGAAACAAAGAAAATGGTACCGGAATTCCAACCACCTATTCCGTATCAAGTCGATTGCGTAAGGACAAACATGACGACCAATTTGGTAAGTTCTTGGATTTATTTAAACAATTGCACATCAATATTCCTTTTGTTGAAGCCTTTCACGGATGCCAAAATATGCCAAGTTCCTAAAAGATCTTCTTTCAAATAAGAAGAAGCTTGAAGAAATATCCATGGTGCAATTAAATGAGGAATGCTCGGCAATTTTGCAAAACAAGTTACCCGAGAAAATCAAAGATCCGGGGAGTTTTACTATTCCTTGTCATGTCGGTAATTTGATTGTTGATCGGGCATTAGCGATCTAGGGGCTAGCATTAATTTGATGCCTTATGATTTATTCAAACAAATGGGTCAGGAGAGCCAAAACCAACTAGGATGAGCCCGCAATTAGGCGGATCTATTAAATATCCTAGAGGCATTGTTGAAGATGTGTTGGTCAAAGTCGATAAGTTTATATTTCTGTCGATTTTGTAATTCTTGATATGCATACGAGATGTCGAAGTCCTTTTGATCCTAGGGCGTCCATTTTTAGCTCTTTGCTAAGGCAATCATTGAGCGTGCATGATGGCAAACTAATTTTAAGAGTCGAAGATGAACAAGTCATTTTAAAATCGCTACATCAATGAAAAATACGATAGATAAAGATGACTCTGTTTTGCTATTGATCTTATCGATATGGAGATAACCAACTCTCTACCAAGCATGATTTCTAACGAATTCTTGGAGACTTGTATTGTTCAAAGTGCGGGTATATCGGATGAAAACCCCTTTCTTAGGGAATCCGTACTCGCATTGGAGGAAAACGAACCAGAAGCAGTAGAAAGGGTTGAAAAAATTGAAAACTCGCGGTGGGGCATATCAAACCATCCATTGAGGATCCACTTTGTTGGAGTGAAGGAGTTACCCGAACACTTGGAATATGCATTTCTAGCCGAGAACGCCAAACTTCCCGTAATTATTTCCTCCAATTTATCTTCATCAAAAGGATAGATTGTTGGCAATATTACGGGAACATAAAAGGCCATCGCTTGGAAAATCTCGACATTCGAGGGATCAATCCTTCCTTTTGCACTCACAAGATTTCGATGGAGGAAAACTTCAAGCCGGTTGTTCTACCTCGGGCCGCTTAAATCCAAACATGAAAGAGGTAGTTAAAGCGGAGGTAATCAAACTACTAGATCTTTGGGCTCATCTATCCAATCTCTCGTGAAGGTGGGTAAGTCCGGTTCAAGTGGTCCCAAAGAAAGGTGGGATGACGGTGGTACCAAATGAAAAGAATGAACTTATTCCGATGCGACGGTAACGAGGTTGGCGAGTTTGCATCGACACGACGACTTAACGATGCTACTCGCAAGGACCACTTTCCCTTACCTTTTATTGATCAAATGCTTGAACGTTTATCTGGTCACCTCTATTATTGCTTCCTTGATGGCATGTCAGGTTATTTTCAGATCCCGATAGCACCGGAGGATCAAGAGAAAACCACTTTCACTTGTCCCTACGGTACTTTCGCCTATAGACGCATGCCTTTTGGGTTGTGCAATGCACCGGCAACTTTTCAAAGGTGCATGCTTGCTATCTTCGACGAACTTGTAGAAGAAATCATGGAAGTCTTCATGGATGACTTCTCGGTTTTTGGGGATTCATTTGATCTTTGTCTTGCAAATCTTAAAAAGTCCTCGTTCGTTGCGAAGAGACTAACCTGGTACTTGGCGGGAAAAATGTCACTTCATGGTACAAGAAGGTATTGTTTTGGGGCATAAAATTTCTTGCAGGGGAATTGAAGTTGACAAAGCGAAAGTTGATACAATTTCCAAATTGCCACCGCCCGCCTCGGTGAAGGCTATCCGAAGCTTTTTGGGGCACGCCGGGTTCTATAGGCGCTTTATCAAAGATTTTTCAAAAATCGCCGCATTTACTCGCGCTTTTAGAAAAGGATGCGTTTTTGATATCAACGATGAATGTCTCCAAGCATTCAACACTTTGAAAGAAAAACTCACCACTTCTCCCATCATGGTGGCTCAGGATTGGTCTCAACCGTTCGAACTCATGTGTGATGCTAGTGATTATACGGTAGGAGCGGTGACTTGGGCAACGAAAAGATAAACATTTCCGGCCAATTTACTATGCAAGTAAGACTTTGAATCTGCTCAATCCCACTATACAACTACCGAAAAGGAACTACTTGCGGTGGTTTTCGCCTTTGACAAATTTCGGTCATACCGATTCTATCTAAAGTCATTGTCTATACGGATCACTCGCTTTACGCTATCTCGCCGACAAAAATGACGCAAAACCACGACTAATTCGATGGGTTCTCCTACTCCAAGAATTCGATGTGGAGATCAAAGATAAACGGTGCGAAAATCTTGCCGCCGACCACCTATCTCGGCTTGAGCACTCCAAGACCGATGAGCAACACAATGGACATATCAACGATTCTTTCCCGGATGAGCAACTCTTTGCTCTTAACTCAATTTCAATTGATATTCCTTGGTTTGCGAGATCTCGCTAATTATCTTGCGGGGAAAAGTTCTCCCAAAAAGGAATGACCCATCAACAAAAGAAGAAATTCTTTTCGGACCTCAAGTATTATATTTGGGACGATCCCCACCTCTTCCGAGTTTGTGCGGATCAAATCATGCGAAGGTGTGTTGCACTTCCCGAGACAATCTCCATTTTGAATCATTGTCACAAAGGACCCATTTGGTGGACATTATCAAGCAAATACTACGGCACGCAAGGTCCTTGAGTCGGGTTTTTATTGGCCTACACTTTTCAAAGACGCAAAACGGTATGTTGAAACTTGTGATAGTTGTCAACGAACAGGGAATATTTCTCGAAGAAATGAAATGCCCCAAAACGGTATACTTGTTTGTGAAATTTTTGATGTTTGGGGTATTGATTTTATGGGACCTTTTCCGGCGTCGTTTGGCAATAAATATATTTTGGTAGCCGTTGACTACGTGTCTAAGTGGGTAGAAGCTCAAGCTTTACCTAAAAATGATGCTCGAGTGGTGGTGCATTTTCTCAAAAAACTTTTTACCCGGTTTGGTACACCACGAGCCATCATTAGCGATAGAGGCACTCACTTTTGTAATAATCAATTTGATAAGGTTTTAAAGCGTTATGGTGTCACACACCGAGTCGCGACCGCTTATCATCCCCAAACTAGCGGTCAAGTCGAAGTGTCCAACCGCGAATTAAAACGAATTTTGGAAAAAACGGTTGGGCACTCTCGCAAGGATTGGTCCCTCAAACTCGATGATGCCCTTTGGGCTTATAGAACGGCTTTCAAAACGCCAATAGGGACTACCCCATACCGACTCGTCTATGGTAAAGCATGTCATTTGTTGGTTGAGCTTGAACATAAAGCCTTTTGGGCTATTAAAATGCTTAATTATGACTTGTCAAGTGCGAGGAAATAACCGTTTATTTGATTAACGAACTCGAAGAATGGCGAAATTCGGCATACGAGAATTCGAGAATTTACAAAGAACTAACGAAACAATGGCATGACAAGCACATTAAGCACATGGGAATTCCAAGGGTGATCAAGTGTTACTATTCAATTCCCGACTTCGCCTATTTAGGGTAAGTTAAAATCCGGGTGGTCCGCCCATTCACTATTACTCAAGTGTTCCCTTACGGAATTTGTAAATTACGCACAAGGAAATGGGCACCTTTAAGCGTAAACGGACACCGTCACGAAACTTTATTTTGGGGCACCATCGATGATAATTATAGAGATTCCCTCAAGCTTGAGGATCCCCAAATGCATCACACAATTAGAGGTGAATCGATCCGTGCTAAACGACACTAAGAAGCGCTACCCGGGAGGCAACCCGATGACTTTTGTGTCAATTCGTTTCAATTTTTACTTAGGATTCATTTTTTTTACTCGGGATGATATTTATTTAAAAAAAAAAAAAAAAAAAAAAAAAAAAATTCAGCCAGGAACACGGCATGGCCGTGTCTCCGACATGGCCGTGTCGCAAATTCCCATTTTTCTTTTTTTTTTTAAAAAAAAAAAAAAAAAAATTGAAAATTAGCCCGAACACGGCCGGGCCGTGTCGCCCGACACGCCCGTGTTCGGGCCCAAAAATTTTACCACCAAACAGCCCGGAACACGGCCAGGCCGTGTCGCCCGACACGGCCGTGTCCGGCTGTTAAAAACAAGGGGTTCAAATTGGGCTATTTTTCCGATTTTTTTCTTCCCAAAACCCTAAAAACCCCTCTTCTTCACCAAAATTTCCCCCAAATTCACCTCACTCTTCCATCTAAACTCAAATTCTTCCATAAAACACCATCTTTCCTCCATTGCTAACACTTCTACCGATTGATTGTTGGGAATTTTGTGGGTTTTTGGGAGATTTCTCTTGTGGGTTTCTATTTCAAGGTATGATTTTCTATGTTATTTTTTTTGCGTTTAATTTCTTCATTTTTTTTATGCTTTCAATTTGTTCATAAATGTTTGCAATTTCTATCATTTAGGGTTTTTTTTTTTGATTTAACTTAAATTTTTGGAATTTTTATGCCTAATTATTTGTGTTGAAGATGAGGGTATTTTTGGATTTTATGGTGATAATGTTGGCCCCATGTGCTATTGAAATTTGTATGGGTAAAATCATGTGAAGTCAATTGTTGGAATTATCTTGCTTAATTTCACCAACAAAATTGGTCCTAAACGAATAAAAGGGTTTATTGTTGCCTAAATATAACG
The DNA here is from genome assembly GCA_016081115.2 of Rehmannia glutinosa. NCBI lineage: Eukaryota > Viridiplantae > Streptophyta > Magnoliopsida > Lamiales > Orobanchaceae > Rehmannia > Rehmannia glutinosa. The sequence continues at coordinate 769,773 of JABTTQ020002927.1, forward strand.
ATATGAACGTTTGTTGATTGATTGATTGTTAGAATCATATGATTGATCATGAGTGGAAACCGTGCTTTGTTGTAACTTACTTGCTATTTTGATGAGAACTTGAAGGTGATGGGATGATGTTGTTGTTGGGAATTTAATTGAGGCATGGTTTTATAGGATAGTTGGTTTTCAAAGAAATATTAATAGATTGTCCTTGTATTGTATGTTCTTTCAAAAATTCCTTTTTCGGGACTACCATGTCAAAACGAAGTCGAGTCACCGCTCCTTAGGGTCCAGGGGACCCCTCGGCTCTCGCCGCCCCTCCCGGGCTAATCCACCAAGTAATCGTCACGGCATTCTATTCCGGGATGACGAGCAAGCAACCCGATATCAACAATTGTTGAGTAAACCGTTGCACAACACCAGGTATCCGGACGCCATGACATTAGAGACCCTTGGGCTACAAGAAGATATTGATTGGATGTTTGAACAAGTTGGGTGGGGACAATTCATGGGTGCGAAAGCACCAACTTATGAGCGCCTCACACTGGAATTCCTTAGCTCATTTAATGCCGAAATCCTCACGGGAACTCATGCTAGGGACGGCCTCATCTCTTTTCGCTTGTTCAATCAAGAGTATACATTGACTCTTGCCGACTTCAATCAAATATATGGTCTTCCAATTGATGGTAACAGACGCTTTCCTAGCGACTTTAATGCACAGCGGTTTTGGAATGAAATAGCTCCTTCATATGACTATGTTCCTTCTCGTGCTAAAGTATCACGCGTAATAAATCCTTGTTTTCGTTATATGCATCGTGTGATGGCTAGCACACTTTTCCGGTAGGGGAAAGTGACGGGAATTTGAGGAAGGACGAGCTATTGTTTTTATGGGCTATGGTCTATGGCAAACACCTTGACACCGGGTCTCACTTAGCACGCCATTTTCAGAAAGTCGGACGAGGCGAATGTAGTAAAATTCTTGTTGGAGGCCTAATTACCCCAATTGCTCTTCACTTCGAGCATGACTTAACGGATTTACAACAAGCGCGAGGAAGCAATCGTATTGATCTCGAGGTATGTACTGCTATAAAATTAATTGAAAGAATCAATGATCAATTTTGCTTGCTTTTTCGACATACATCCCAACGACTATTACTTCCCGACCGGCTAAGACGAACTACAATTCGTAATCGTGACAATTGGTTGATGGGTATGCGACACAATCCAGGAGGATGACAGAGTCGCCTCGAACTACCTCCCATAGAGGATGATGCTCCCGAATCCCCATCTCCTCCAAGGGGTTCACCACCCCATACTTCTTCATCTCACCCACCACCACCACCGCCACCACATGACCAAGTCAATCTTCAAGCTATTCTACAGGAGCAACAACACCAAAGAGACATGCTATCATATCAACAAACAATGCTCGAACGCCAAATAGAATATGCTTGACCGCCAACAACAAATGATGGAGCAACAATTTGGCGTCATTAGGGATATTCGAGAGGACCAACAACAACAAAATGCCCTTTTCTCTCAACTCCATCAATGGCACCTCTCTCAAGGACACTTCCCACCACCGTCATAAGGTCGTATTTGTCTTTGTATTAGTTTTCGTTTCCTTTGCTCCATTTTGTATCCCATCTCCTCTTCACATTGGGGACAATGTGACCCTTGAAGTTGGGGGTGGCGAGATTTGTTAGAACGCTTGGATTTGAACTATTTTCTTTAGCTTTGGGTATTTTAGCTTTCTTTGTGGATATTTCATTTTCTTTTCACGCACCTTATCAATACCTTGCAAACAAACATGAGGTAATTTTTTTTTACAATTAGATAGGTTAGTTGTGGATTGGTTGACCATTTTTATCCCGAAAAAGTCATCTTTTTGAAAACTCAAATTGCCAAAATGTTTTTAAACTGCGTGACTCTAGTAAAAGGATGAATTTGGCCAAAAGAGTTTAATGTCATGAAGTTAGCTTGGACTTTGCTTAAATCTAGATACTTTGTGTCATGATCACTAGAGAAACCACAACTCGGGTTTTAAAAAAAAAAAAATGTGCTAATACTGTTATATAAAGGGACAAATCGAGGTTATATTCCTCTGTTTGTTGTTGCTTAGTAACTAGGAGCATTCATGAGCCCCATGTTTGTCTCTTACGTAAAACGGCGACACAAATATGAATATGGGACACCACCACAGGAGTTTTTGAAAAGACATTCAAAATTTAAACCTAGTGGAAGTTTGCCTCAAAAATGTCCTGATTTTATAATTATATTTGCAAAAAAAAAAAAAAAAAAAAAGACCCGAGTTTTGGACTTCTCCTTTTATCATTACATTTTTGTATTTGATCTAAGCATATGAACGACAAATTTTTCGTGATATGACAACAATGTGATGTTTTGAACGATTCCAATTATTGAAGTCACTCTCTTTTTAACAAATTGGTTGATTTGAAAACGGATGGATTGACTTAATTGGGAAGGAAAAGGTTAGCGAGTTCACTTCAATCATGTCGAAATTGTGAAAATATATATCTCTTTTTGTTTTCAACCCATCTCTTTGTTTTAAAAATTGCTTGAGGACAAGCAAAATTTCCAAGTTGGAGGCGGTTTGATAAGTGTCATTTTGCACATATTTTGTATTATTAATTCAATAGTTTTTGGATTGGTTTGTTAGAAAAATCATAGTTTCTCAAGTATTTCTGTAGCATTTCATCGTGTGATGTGTTTAACATTATAGGTGAAGCAATTTGGAGCAATGTGAAGCCAATATTACTTGAAAAAAGGCAAGAAAATCACTCAACATGACTTGGGGTGTTAAGTAACATGGCCATATTCAAAAAGGAAGGAAATAAATTGGATAAAAATTGGAAAAATGGTCCAAAACGGCCAAACCGTGTCACCGAACACGGCCATGTTGAAGGGGATCAAAAGAGGAGAAAAAATCGCACAAAAGCAGACCTCGAACACGGCCTGGCCGTGTCGCTGCATAACACGGCCAGTGTCAAATGCAACACGGCCTGGCCGTGTTGTCCAACACGGCCGTGTCGGGCACATTTCAAACAAATTTTGTGCAAAGACGGCCTGGCCGTCTTTGCCGACACGGCGTGTCCGGACCCTTTTGCAACTTTTCTTTGCGGAATTTGGGAAAACTCACCAACCAACCCATTTTGGCCACTTTTGTACACTTTCAACACCCTATTTTGTGAAACATGTCTCCATGTCCCCTCCTCATCACTTGAATACAAGAATTCACCAACCAACAAGGAAAATGGAGGCAATTGTTTAACAAAAGAAATCTACCAATGTATTGGTTGCCTATAAAAGCCGATGGTTGAAGTTGGGAGAGGATTCATTAGATATTCGGGAAATATTCATTGTATCCATCTCATTAAGTAGAATTGGGATCAAGCGGTCTTGGAGAAGAAATCTTGGGGCAATATTGGAGAAGAAGGCTTGGAGCAAAATCATCAATCAAGGAAGAAGTCCATTGAGGTTTTGAGAAAGATAAGTACACCATGTCTACAATGCTTAAATCTTCTTGTGTAATTTACTCTTTTGTCAAAATCATGAGTAGCTAAAATCTTAGTGTTTGAGTGTAATGAACTCTAGAATGGATTTGTGATTAAGGTTTGTATGTTTTTAATAAAATTCTCATGTCTTGTGTGATTCACTTATATCATGCTTATCTCATTCGAGTTAATATTTCCGGTATATTAATTTGATATCTTTTCTTCATCGGGTGTAATCGAAAGATTTATGGTGAAAAAGAAAATGTATAAGTGAAAAGAGTTGCATGCAATCCTAGATATAGACGACATAAATCTTCCGGATTAGGGTCAAACCTAATATGAGAATTCATAAATCGTTATAATGCAATCTTGGGGTTTTAACTAGAAAGAGATTTCAGTTAATCAACTTGAGATTAGGAGTTTTTCGCCTTGAGAAAGGGATTAACTTAAATCGGGAATTTCTACGGTCCACATAGCATGAGATTTTATTAAAAGAGGTTGGTTTTTACTTAAGGGCTTATGGTTGAATCTTTTAACTTGTCAAATCACAAAAACATTCTAGAGGGATTTACATTCAAACACACTTTTATCTCTTGATTTCTTATTCTACAAATTTTACTTCATTTTTACAATTTATAATTTGTTTTCCTTTTTCATCAAACAAAAACTCTGAAAATTGTTAGATTAAATAACAAAAAGACGGTAATTATTAGTACTTACAATCCTCGTGGGAATGACACTCGGTACTCAATAATCTATACTATAAAACGATAGGTGCACTTGCCTACGGTTTTGAAGGTAGCTTTTGAGCCATCATCTCCCCTTGAAGCATTGCATCACTTCCATTCTGTGCGACAATATTGCTTTCATCATTTTCATGAGCAGGTCAATAATTATGACAACATCTACAACACACACATAACTAAGTAAGAAAATATACAAAAAAAAAAAGATGCTGAAAAGTGATACTTTTAGTTAGAAAACTAATTCTTTTTATGGAAGATATCATACTTTCATTGCCCTGCCCTTTAACATTGTTCATTTTTCATCATCAACAACAGTTACACAGGACACTGGAAAAATTCATTAGAGATGAAGGTAAAGTTGAAGATGCAATCTGCAAAATGTATGTAATATCATTTAGATGCAATTTCAAAAACGCAAATCAAAAAACTTGGTACAATTTCAAAAATTCAACTCAATAAACTTTTTATTCACAATTGGAAAGAAGAAGAAAACACACAATTTTTAATACACCTACCGCGTAGGCGAAGACACGATGGAAGAGTAACTGCCGACAATAGCGTGGTGGATTGATATCCCATGGTGGTGGTGGTGCGTCGCGCTGAGGGTGAGAGATCGCAGAGTTGGGGTTTTCTCTATTTACGACTTCAATTTTAGGTTGGGCTTTTGGGCCTTTTTTTTCCAGCGTTAGGGATTAGGTTGAGCGGCGGATTTTTCGGTGGTTGGGTAATTAGTTGCGGGTTTGGTATATGGGGCTCCGTCTCACGGATCTAGATCCATGAGACGGTCTCACAAGAGACCTCCCCAAATAAGAAATAGCTCAAATTTTTTAGAGTAAGAATCTGAAAAATATTATGGCTGAGAGTGACATATCACAGATATGCCCTTTTAAGAATTGAGTGGTCATCAAGAAAGTAATAATATATTGAGCTTTTTTTTCTTTCCTTTTCTCCTTTTAATATAATTTAGAAAGCAACTTGTATATCTATCAAAGATAATTTTTAAGTTTTTATAATTGTAAGTGTGACCAAAAGAAAACGATGTCGTACACTGGGTATTCACTTAATTAGAAGTGCAAAAAATTAGATTTAAATGAGTAATATATTGGAGTAATAAAATTTTAGGACAATTTGGAAAACTCCTATTTAACCCTTAGGAGCAAAGAATAAAATCTTCAAAGGCAAAAACTTGTATAAGACCGTCTTACGGATCTCATTCCGTAAGACGGATCCCCAACCCGCCCGACCCACCGGCATAAAAACAAAACTGCATCTAATATACAAGTACTTGCCACTTGGGCCGCCCGCCCGCCGCTGGCGCTTGCCCCCAGGCCCAACTCACCCAAGTTGGCGCGCCCCACCCAATGGTTGGATCCTCTTACTCAAAAAATTAAGAAATTTGCACCACCAGAATTGAACTCGTGTCAGAACAAAAGAGAGGTCTATATTCTACATTTGGATCAATGGTGCTTGTTGTGCATATTTAGTATAACCATGGATATAAAGCTTCATTATCATCCCTTCATTTTAGAAATTTAAATTCTCTGAATACCAAGTGAAACTTTATCTGAAAATAGTGATACTTTTGAGTAATAAATATGATACTTTTAAGGTGAACATTGATACTTTAATTTTTACATATTCAAAAAATAAGAATTTTAGATATACGCATTCTAGTTTCATAGCTAATGTTTTTACATTGAAAAAGCGATACTTATGATGGAAATAGTGATACATTTGATATTAAATATGATCTTTTATGATGGACAATGACATTTTAAAATTTTAAATTTTTCGAATAAAAAATAATACTTTATCCGAAAATAGTGATACTTTTGAGTAAGAAATATGATACTTTTAAGGTAAACATTGATACTTTAATTTTTACATATCCAAAAAATAAGATTTTTTGATGTATTCATTTTAGTCTCATAGCTAATGTTTTTTATATTGAAAAATTGATACTTATGTTGGAAATAGTGATACATTTGATATTAAATATAATACTTTCATGATGGACAATGACATTTTAAAATTTTAAATTCTCTGGAAAAAAAAATTGATACTTTATATTAAAATAGTGATACTTTTGATAAGAAATATGACACTTTTAAGGTGAACATTGACACTTTAATTCTTATATATTCAAAAAAATAAGATTTTTTATATTAAAATATGTGACCGTATTAAAGAAACATGATACTTTATCTCAAAAAATAGATACTTTTACTTATAAAAGTGGTACTTTTAACTCTGTCATATTTATTTTTCTTTTGTCACTGTACTGAATTCATAAAAGTGATACTTTATCTCAAAAAATGGATACGTTTACTCATAAAAGTGGTACTTTTAACTCTGTCATATTTCTTATTACAGTTACAAACTAGGAACAAAAAAAGAGGAAAAATAAAAAATAAATATGATGTAGTTAAAGTAACACTTTTATAAGTATCCATTTATTGAGATAATGTATCAAGATTTTTTAATAGACTTGGGTTCAGTTCTTAGTCTTTACATTTATAGGTATTTTTTATTTTTTTTAATTAACAGGCGTATTTATGAATGGGTTTATATAAATTATTATACTAAAATTGCACAATAAGTACTAGTGGTGTAGTGGTAGAACACCACCTTAATTATATTAAGGTCACGAGTTCAATTCCGCACTGGAGCAATTTTTTTTTAAATAAGAGTGCGAATTTGGTGGGGAAATGGTGGGTGTGGGGCGTGTGCGTTGGGGTCGGGGTGGGCCGCGAGGTGGGCGTTGGGGGCGCGATCCAACGGGTCGCGTGGTCGGGTGGGATCCGTCTTACGGAATATGATACATATGTAACCTTTTTTTTGTTGAGGGAATATATATGTAACTTCTTAAACCTAGATGAAGTGATGAACTAGAATTGTCGTTACTTAACCTTAACCTTAGAATGGATAGGGTCATAGGTTTCTCGTAACTTTTTTTTTTTTTTAAAAAAAAAACGATCAAATATGAATTTCATTCATTTATTAGAAAAACTTACAACCGATTATAATATGAGTAAAAACACGAGTTGCAAGCACTTACAGATTCCTGAGCGGAGGTCGGACTGTGATTCATAGGGCCCTAGGCGAGATTTTAAAAATGGGCCCTTTAATTGTCAGCATTGGCGTAGCTAAGGGGGGCCAATCCGGGCCCCGACCCCCCTCTTTTAATTTTTTTTTACTTAGAATTTTTTTTAAAAAAAATATATATTAATTGAAATTTATATGATTTTTCGTGGTTTTTCTATTCGGCCCACCCCACCTTCGTGTATCGGTCCACCCTACTTTACTGTCCTGGCTACACTATTGACTGTCGGCAACCAGAATTTGGAATGACCGTGTGAAGATGAATAGATGATGAAATCACGATTGAGGATTGGTGATTGGTGATTGGCGATTGAAGAAAAAGAAGAACAGAAGGTTGTTGGTTGCTTACTGCTGTTCACCGACTACACAGAAATTGGGACTTTTATTTGGATTTGGTGGGTTAAGGGAAAAAAAAAAACTGAAAATGGGCTTATTTAAAAATTAAAAAAGATATATATATATATATATATATATGTATGTATATGGGGCCTTATTTGAATTTGGTGGGATAAGGCAAAAAAAACTGAAAATTGGCCTATAAAAAGTAAAAAAAAAAATAAAATAAAATTGAGGGTTATTTGGATTTGTTGGGCAAAGGCAAAAAAAACTGAAAATATGCCTATTAAAAAGTAAAAAAAAAAAAATAGGGGCTTATCTGGATTTGGTGGGATAGGCAAAAAACAAACTTAAAATCTAACCGATGAGTAGAATAAGAACTTCACAATGATCCCACTTTTGTCACATATCACTGGGTAGACTCATTTGAATCCTTTGAACATCCCACATATGAGACAAACTTATTAACTGAAAAAAGTCACGTAATGAGGACAAATAAAAGCATATATTGGTGATGACTCTCGTAAATATTTTAAGTTAAGAGTTAATAGGATTTTTAAGTTAATAATAATAATAATAATAAATAATAATAATAATAATAATAATAATAATGGCAATAGGGCAAATTGACCATTCACATTTTTTTTTAAATAGTCGCGTTATTCAAAAATAACTTTTTATTCATTTTTTGAAGAAATAACAATCATATCATCCTTGCATTTTTTGCTGAGTTGCTTGAGCCATTTTTTAAAAATTGACACGTTATAATTCTTGGTACCGAGATATGATTCTGGGTTCCGATAAATGAATCTCATGAGAAATGATTCGGCCCTGAGAAATGAAGAAAGTGACAAAATGGACAATTAAATAAAAAATAGTTAATAAAACTTTTGTTTGAAAAAATATGGCTAAGAAACATTTTTGTTATAGATAAATGACCAAACAGCCGACAAACTCTAATGAAAAAATAACAAAAATTCATCCAAAAAATAAGTAAAACACAAAAATCCCCCACGATGACCAGAATGATTAAATGTCAATTCTAACAATAATTCAACAATATTTTTTATGAAAATCACAAGTCACACAAATCTTCTTTTTAGACCACACGAATTCATTTTAGAAGTTGATGTTTCATAAATTTTCTGGACCAATTTTTTTTTTCTTTTTCTTCTTTTCAATTACTCAGTCTATTATGTTTATTAATCATGCATGTATGTCCAATGAATTTAATTATTTGAATTCATGAATGTAATGAAAATGAAATGTTGATAAAGAAAAGACATGCACACGAGCTTGACCACGAAATAATGTCGTTTAGCTTTGTAGCTAATTTGGCCCTTTAATCACTTTACACTTAAGTTGCTTTAGTGGCAAAATAGACATCCCATGTAGAGGTTGGCCAAAATATGTTAGCATCCACTACAAAAGTTTGACCCTACAATTAGAGCCATTTCCTACAAAATTATGGATAAGGCAATCAATGTTTTGGTTATTACAAAATGCCACTGGTTTTTATATATTATTTTACGTTAATTGCAAATAGCACCATTGAGGTTTGGGGTAATTACAAAAAAAGCAGACAAATCTCAAATTTATTGGGGCATGATCTCTGTCTAGTATTTTACCACAACCGTTGGTTGATTTAACGGAATATGCTGATGCATTATTGTTCACAAAATTTTCAAACTTTTGAAAAACTCAATTAGTCCATGTATAATTTATTTTAAAATATTAATTTTTAGTAATTTTTTTTATTGATTTAGTCTCCTCGAAATTATATACCTAGCTCCGCTCCTGCTCCATTTGGTTAGGAATAAATAATCTCACCCCTCTACTTATCCTTTAGCTACAAAAACCATCCAAACACTCTAGGGGTAATTTTGTCCACTTCTTTTATTTTTCAAATTTTCTGTTTCCTTTTGGGAGTTCAGTCAGGGGCATTATCGATTTTACACAAATTCTGTTAGTTTTACGGTAATCTCTCAAACCTCATGGGTGCTTTTTCTAATTGTGAAACTTAGTTGGGTTCTCTGTAATTACCCAAACCTCAGTGATACTTTTGTAAGTAGAGATATTATTTTCTAGGGAAAATTGCAAAATTGGTCTTATAACTATAAGCAATTTGCAATTTTGGTCCTGTAACTGTTGAGTTTGCAAAATTTGTCCTCTAAGTTTGAATGTTTTTGCAAAATTGGTCATATATATTTTATATCTAAGCAATTTCGGTCCTGTAAGTTTCAAGTTGTTGCAAAATTGGTCCCCTAGGGTTATTTCATATTTTCAAAATACCAAGAATACCCTTATGCACATAATTGGTTTATTTGACTAAGTGTTTTGCCTAAAATGGTATCACGGCCCATATTTATTAAGAACTTTAAGTTATTTTTATTATTTTATGTAATTAACAATTGGTGAGGAGAATTTTCTCCAAGAAAATGGATATGGACGAGTGTCCAAAGTGTATACCCTACAGGAGATATCATCAAATTTTGACGATGTATGCTCATGAAGACAAGATAAAATATTGAAATAATCAATATGTTGAAAAAGAACTCAAAGGAGACGATAGGAAAACCTTGAGACAATGCGAAAAACAAGCAGCATATTGTCTGGGTATCACTTTCGCCCGCGGGTACCTGTCCCGCCTAGAATTTTTAGTTTTAAAATATATTTTAATATATATTTCGCATATATAATATATATTATAATTTAATTTTTATGTATTCTTATATTATATTTAATATTTAGAAATTGATAATAATAAATTTTGTAAATAATATTTTATAAATATATATATTTTTTATTTTTTTAATTAGATTTAATTTAAAATGAGACAGAGCGGGTTGACCCGCCTTGTTCTAGGACCCGCCCCATTGCCATCCCTATAAAATTGCTAACTTTAGAAAGACAAATGACCAAAAATGCTATTTAGTCATAAGGGAAAAATTGTCCAGAACCAAAACTACAACTTTTAAAGATAAAGAATTAAAATTGCAACTACTCCAAAGTTACAGGACTAAAATTGCAATTTACCCTATTTCCTATGTATTCAGTTTAACGCACTGATTCCTTATGTTCACTTGAGAGAGAGAGAAAGAGAGAGATAAGAGATAAGATCATTTATTTTTTGAAAGTATAAAAAAATAACTAATACCACGAACTTGATCAGACTTCAAATTCAGGTCTTTCAGTTTATTTGAAATCTATTATCTCTTCTCTTACCATTTCTCCTAATTTATTAAAAAAATCCGCATCATAGTACCCCACACCGCATGTTTAGGGGTGTAAACGAATCGAGCCGAACCGAGTTGAGCATAGAGTTATTCAATCTTGTTTGAATTTTTAATCAAACTTCAAAAATTGTGTTTGAGCTTGGTTTGATTATTAATCGAATCGAGCTCGAACGAGCCTTAGTCGAACTGAATACGAATCAAGCTCGAAACGAACTTTACATCTTATCGAACGGAAAAATATGTTCAAGCTTGGTTCGTTATGTTAATGAATCGAGCTCAAACGAGCTTTTAACAATCAATGTCAAATCAAATATCAAGTAGCTTGATTCGTTTTCAGTCATGCACGTGTTATAGTTGTATACTTGTATCTTATGAGAATTTCACAGTTTTTAAGGTGGTATATCAAATTAGGTTAAAAATGGCACCTCTAATAAAAAATAATGAGTAATAATATTGAGTTTAACGTGCAACTTTTCCCTTTTTAAAGAAACTATCAACTATATACATTTTTAGTTGATCAATAATGTTGGGGCAAAATGACATTTAATGATTAAATATATAATTTGATTTATATATTACTTTAATATTATTTACCCAACTATTAATGGAATAATCTGGCCCAAATGAGTCCGAGACTGGCTAATAGGCCGATTTCTCCTACACGGCCCACGAGTCAAGTATAAAAAGGTCCATCTTCTTCATTTGTAAGTACATTCACTCATAATTACTTTGTCGCATTTAATTCGATATTTAATTACTGTATTATTCTCTCTCGATCAATGTGCTGACTTGAGCATCTGATGGGCCTCCCAAGAACAATTCTGGGGCCCTCCAACGTTTGTCTGTGTGCAGACAAGTTCCCATCTGAAGAACTTCCAGCTCTCGGAGAAGAAGACTTGAAGACTTTCCCCTTGGGAAAAAGAACTTTGTCAGAAACATTAGCTTTGTAGTGATCTGCCCTAAAAAACAGCATCAAATAATTAATTTTCCTAAATATCCTGGTCGTCTTTTTTTAGAATCAATCAGTTTCATCCGGCACAAGAAACTTACCAATGATTACAAAGACCAAAATTACAATACTTTAAAAAAAAAAGCCTAGTGGTCTATGAATATTCCTACTCTATCAATACATATTAATTAGGCAAGTCACATGAATTAAATACCTTATATTATATCAGGAATATCAGGAATATCAAGTCACATGAATTAAATACCTTATATTATACCTTATATTATATCAGGGGTTGAAATCCCTGCTCCATCAAATTATTTGTGGGGTGGAGGTCAGGGGTTCTTATCCCTACTCCATCAAATTGCTCCCCGGGGCATATGCGAGCTGGTGAAGATTTGGTGGGAACTCATACTGAATATCATCCGTGTGAGTTCGATTCGGGGGAAGATCGTTATTAATAGATTGGGGGTCGAACATAATTGTTCTTTCTTTATGCAGGAGGATCACGATTGTACGTCAGCAGACCCGTCGAACACTGGCTTGGCGGTCGTCGTGTCCATGGTTTACCTTGGCGGCAATGAATAGTGAATTTGTTGTCTTGAGGCGTAATCAGACGTAAGCGCGGAAGTTGAGTTATAAAAAAAAAAGACCCAAATAAGCAACTTAAGAGGCTTCCTTTTTAATATAAACTTTTTTATTAAATAAGGAAATGAATTTCAAAAGGTTATTAATTAGAAAAGTTTTTCTTAGTCCATTCCTTGGGCCCACACCAAAATTTTTCACATGTGAAGCAAAAAAAAAGAGTTGTTTCTTACATACCACCAAAGACCTTTTCATTATTTGGTTGGCATTTCCAAAAGATGTCATTGGTAGGGTTTGAAGGTCATTTTCCAGCCAAATGCATCCACTTTTCTATAGTTGGATAGTATGACTCTAAATTAAAAATAGATGGAGTTATGCAAAATTACAAATTTGTTTAATTAATGAGAGGAACAAAGGTCTATTTCATTTTGGTTGGAATCTAATAATTAAATTCTCTGGGTTATAATTTGCTTTCATTAATAGTTTTGTTTATGAATTGGATAACGAGGGGTAAAATCGACTTTACACTAACGTTTATTTGTTTGAAATTTTTATTAGGGAAAAATGTAAAAATTAGTCCGGTATCTATATAGGGTACTATTGCAATATTAGTCCTGTAACTTTTGAAATTGCGATTTTAGTCCTGTATGTATAGGGGTATCTATAATGTAGATTTGTGCAATTGTGGTCTTATAAGTTTTAAATTGATGCAAATTTGGTCTTAAGGGCTATTTCAAATTTTCAATTATTCCCAAAATGCCATTGATAGCCAAAATAATCAATATACCTAAAATCAAGTTTAAAATGGTATCACAACCTATATATTATTTAATTCAGTAGAATTTATTTATCATTTATACTATAGATTACCTATTGAAAGAAGCATTTTAAATTTATGAATCCAGATTAAAATTTGATATATGAGTTCACTATGTATTATTTATTAATTATGAAAATACAAAAAACACGTAAAAATATGCCAAAATGATTATTTTTAATAATAGGACTGAAATTACCACAATCAGAAAATAAAAGATTAAAATTGTCAAATCTTAAAAATAAATAATTAAAATTGCTATTTTTGCTAAGGGGTAAAATTACCACATGACTAAAATCGCAACCTCAAAAGTTACATGATTAATTTTGCAATACTCCTATAGATACAAGACCAATTTTGCAATTTTTCCTTTAAATTAATGAAATTAGAATTTATTGCTCCATAATTACTAAGTCAAATCATTGTCAACTTGACGAAGAGGCCCAAATTATGTAATTACTACTTAAAAATCCATGAAAACTGAAGTTCAAAGTTTCAGGCACAATTATAGTCTATCTCCATTAATTTGTAGGTAATGGCAATTTCTACTTTAAGTATATTTATTTATTGGAATAACCACAAATCTATTACTGACTTAAGCATCGCTCCGCACCTCGTAGACTCTAAGCCCTGAGCCTTTGCATACTCCAATCCTTGGTCAAAGAGGAAATGATCAAGTCCTATATGGACATGAGAAATTCATCCCTTGAATTTACTTGAAAGCAAGAAATATCTAAGTCCCTTATAGAACGATCAATTCTCAAAAAGATCCAAAAATAACCAAAGAGTCCGATAATGCCATCCCTCGACCAACCATCTCATAGCCCTCGACCGGCCAACTCTTGATCGAACTCTCTCAACCACCAAAAGAGAAAAAGAAAAAGAAGACGATAATGGAAAAATAGCCGAAATTCCTTATGAGTTCTCATTGATCCCATTAAAAATGATCTCCAATCCTTGAATATTGAAACAACCTACATTTAGGGTTGGAAAGGAGAAAATCTCTGAAAGAACCATTAGTAGAAAAATCCCAATCTCCTCCAAAAAAGTAAGTTCCAAGAAAATCTAATTCTGAGAAAAATCTTAATTCCCACACTGCTTTATCCCTCTATGCAATCCGGAAGTTGGGGACTTATGATGTGGGTGATTTCGAATTTAATCATTTTTGAATTATTCATAATTCATTAATTAACCGATCTTGGACTAATAACTCATTTCGGCCCAAAATTGTAATTTTTCTTGAATTGATGGCCCACGAGATATGGTCCATTATATGAGGACTACGAGGTGTAATCCATTGTATGAGCCCATGACTGGGGTCGTCCCAAGTAAATAGTTAAATCTCCATTCATTTGTAAGTAAGTTCAATTTATATTACATAATTTCTCTTTACTTTTGACATTTGAAATAATATTCTAGAACTTTACTAACATAAGTATTAAACTAAGGGGGACTTCGTGGGATAATCTCAAGGCCTTTCCCACTGTCTGTTCGTGTTACAATCTTCAGCTAAAAGAATTTACCAATCTGACTTAACTTTAGAGCTTCTCGAGCTTTGAGATGACTCGCAGATTTTAGCAGCCTCACACATATAATTGTATATATAACTTTGGATTAAAAAAAACTAGAAAAAACATTTGACTCTCTCATATCATATATGATGTTATTAATTATATGCACATACATATTCTTAGTTGGTAAAACTTATCTTTCTATAAATTAATTTTTCTCTCATGTACTATGTGAATGGCTGTATCTGATGATTATTGACATGTCTCAAAAAGGAGCCTACAAATTCAAATCCAGGATCCAAAAGCATCTTCTTAAGGGTCATATGACTTGGCTAACTTTTGTACTCAAGCCCATACCCCACAACCCACCCCCAACCCCACCCTACCCTACCCCACCCCATCACCTCCCCACTAAAATTCCTTTCTGAAAGTGAAGGAAAAACCTCAGCTGCCATCCCATTCTGTCCTAATCATGAATTCTTGAGAGAGAAAAAAGAGAGACAGAGTGAAAACAAGAAAAAAGTGATGTCAATCAGATGACAGTGGGAGTTTATATTTATATACATATACAACCTTCCTTATTGCCTATATCTATCATTTAAGCCCTTCTCATTTTTTTCACATAAAAAAAAGACTCTGTTTTTATAACTTGGCCAACTTTATTATTTCCAGCCATGGTGAGTTTCTGCATTTTCATAAATAGACAACAGTTTAATTATGAATTCTTGAAACTGATGTTTATTGTGTCATGCGAAATTCAGGGGGAAGACGGTGAACAGGGGTACGACACTCTAAGCACATCGAAAAACAAAGGGAAAGGAGGATTTAGAGCTACTTCTTTTATATATGGTGAGAAGGGATTTTTTTTTTCTTGCAAAAAATGATGTACATTATATTAAGGGATAATTATAAAAACTACCCTGAGGTTTGATCTAATAACAAAAAAACCCCAGAAGTTTTTTAAAGTTACAAATATGATCTCCTTGAGGATTTAATTTACTCATTCATTAGCAAAAACATTCCAACCACCCCTCTTTATATTTGTAGAATAATACAGTGGATACCGTGTTACATTTAAGACATAATCAAACATTAGGTATTTTTTGTAATTTTGAAAATTCTTTGGTTTTTTTTTTGTAATTATCCCAAAATACAGGGGTAGTTTTTGTAATTATCCCTTTATTTCAAGGAGTAATAACTACAAAAATTGCTCATAAGATTTAGCTTAATTAAAAAACAAACCAGTTATCTTTCAATATTACAAATACCCTCGACATTTGTTTCTATGTAACAAACTCGCACCATAACGGGTATTGGTTAGGTAAATACAAAATTTAATGGGTGTTTCTCTTTTAAGGGGTAAAAACTAATCGTCAAATTTAGCTTTATTACAAAAACAAACCAGTTATCTTTCAGAATTACAAATACCCCGACATTTGTTTGTATGTAACAAAACACATTCTGTCACGAGTATTTATTATGTAAATACAAAATTTAATGGGTGTTTGTAAAGCTTTAAGGTGTAAAATCTACTCATATGATTTAGCTTAATACAAAAACAAATTAACCAGTTATCTTTCAGAATTACAGATACTCTGACATTTGTTTCTATGTAACCCAGAGGTAAATACAAAATTAAATGAGTGTTATTTGTGACATTATAACGGGTATTTATAATTTTGAAAGATAGCTCGAGTTTTTAATGTTTGAATGTGTTTTTGTAGCATTGACGGGATTGGAGAACATGGGTTTGGTTGCAAATATGGTGAGCTTGGTGCTCTACTTTTCTTACAAGATGTATTTTGATCTGTCTACTTCGGCAAACACTCTCACAAACCTCATGGGATCAACTTATTTGCTCTCTGTTGTTGGTGGCTTCATTTCCGACAACTATATCAATAGGTTCAACTGTTGTCTCATTTTCGGCACGCTCGAAGTCTTGGTGAGTCAAATTTCGTGAATCGACCGATCTTTTTTGGGCATTTTTACGTAATTTTTCGTGTTTCTTTTGATGTTTGTTTCCTAGGACGACAGGACCAAGATTCTGAGTTATGAAATAAAAAAAATTATTGGTGTTTTTCATAAATATACTTGTGTGAGACAGTTGTAGGACGGAAAAAAATAGTACTTATAAATGTAAAAAATAATACTTTTAGAGTAAATATTATTAAATTGAGGGTCGGAACTGACTTTTTGGAGGCCCATAGACAAAAGAAAAAAAGGGGTCCTATAAAAAGAAAAAAAAAATACAAATATATAATTATTTATGTACAATTTGTATATAATTCAATAGAATTGTTTTGTGTAGAAATAGTCTGAGGGAAAAAAATATTTCATTTGTTTTGATTTTAGAAATTAAATTATTTTTTAAGAACAATTTTGAGAGCAAAAGGCCAAATTTGGTATTTTAAAAAAAAAAAAATTAAGGCCCCTTTAAAACTGCTTAATTTATATGTGTACAAATATATAAAGACTTATGTAAAACTGAGTCCCCTCAAGATTGGGGGGGGGGGGGGCTAGGTCGTCGCCCTCGGTGACTACTCTTAAGGCCGGCCCTAATTAAATTGTCTGAACAACTTAAAAAGTATGTTCGGATAATGTATTCTTTTGTTAAAAGATATTCCGTTTACACTACCTTTTTGCCATCCTGTGCTACCGTCTCACAAAAAACCTACTCTATATTTAACTAGTATAATATGCGCTCAATGTAATATGCTATATGTGACGAATATAAAGTGAAACATTATTTTGGAACAAAAATTTAGTGTAAATTGTAAAAACTATCTCAGTTTAGACATAAGGTATTACAGATAGCACCTTTTCTAGGGTGCAATTTGCAAAACAAGACCAAATATAACTGGGCTATTTGTAATTTGAAAGATAGGTGGGTTGTTTTGTAATTAGATTAAATTTCAAGGATATATTTTCTAATTAACAAAACTTTACAATTATTTGTAGTTTGGGCGAGCTAGTTCCTTTACCTGTCCATCCCTAGTTGTTTGTGTATCATGTGGCCATGTGGGTTTAAAAGCAAAGAAATTATTAAGACAATTATCTTTCTCTACCACAAATGCTCATAAAGTTGTTTGATGTCTACATATCTGTCCACAAATTTTCTTTTCCTTTCATCTTTTTTCCCCTCCTTAATTATATTCCTTCCAACAACTTTATAATAATTAGTCCATAAACCAACCATGGAATGTTTTTTCACTTGACATGGCACAACAACTATAAAATACATAATTACATACTCTTCATATAACAAAACATGTGCTTTTGCAATTTTAGTCCCCGTAACTCTTAGAAACGAGACAGTCTTAGTCATGTAACGTTTTGATATAACAATTTCACCGCTTAATGATTTTTCTCTTTAGTCAAAATAACAATTATGTCATGTAACTTTTAAGGTAAAAATGCAAAATTTGTCCTGTAACTATAGCGCGGTAGCAAAAAAAGTTCTATAAAAATCACATTTTTCAAAAAAGTCATGTAATTATAGCAAACTCTCGATTTTGGTCTCGCAAAAAATACGATTTGCAAAATAGTCTTGTAGTTATATGAATTTCTCAAATTTAGTACTAATTTCATCGGATTTCGATTACGTAAGCTACATATGTAATTCACAATGTCCGATGACATTAGGACCAAAATTGAGATTTTCATACATGTACAGGACTATTTTACAAACCGTGCATTTCTGAGGACCAAAATTGAGATGTTTATATAGTTACATAATCTTTTTATAAAACTTAATTTTCAGGACCTTTTTGCTACTACCCTAGAGTTTTTTTTTTTTTTTTTTTTTTTTGAGTGGTATTACCCTAGAGTTACATGACTGATTTTGCAATTTTACCTAACTTTTAATTGTCATATGTGTTTAAGTATTTTGAGTAATTTGACTAAACGACAAAGGTATAATGAGAACAAAATTCACCCAGTTAATTAGGACTAAATTCGCACAAAATCAGAAGTTGTAGGACTAAAATTGCACAAATTTGAACTAATGAAATCAAAACTGCACAAAATAAATATCTTATAGTTTCAAAATTGCTACTTAAAAATATTTATACGACAAAGGTATAATGAGAACAAAATTCACCCAGTTAATTAGGACTAAATTCGCACAAAATCAGAAGTTGTAGGACTAAAATTGCACAAATTTGAACTAATGAAATCAAAACTGCACAAAATAAATATCTTATAGTTTCAAAATTGCTACTTAAAAATATTTATATGACCAAAACTGCTAGCATCCGATCGTTACGTGACTAATTTTGCAATTATTTTTTTCCTCTTATTAGGCTCTATCCATGATGACAATTCAAGCACACAGTGATAGTTTGCTGCCAAAACCATGTGGCAAGTCGAGTTGCGTGGAGAACGGCGTGGCCGTCTACTTCTACGCGTCGTTGTCCTTGCTGGCGCTCGGTGTTGGTGGCGTTAGAGGCGCGCTTCCAGCGCTCGGGGCCGATCAATTCGATGCAAAGGACCCAAAGGAAGCTAAGGGCCTTGCTAGCTACTTCAACTGGCTATTGCTTAGCTCTGTGGTTGGTGGATCAGTTGGAGTTACTATTGTTGTTTGGGTTGCTACTAATAAGAACAACCATAACTGGTGGAAGGGTTTTCTGATCACCGCCGTCGGAACGTTCGCCGGTTACGTTTTTCTTGTCGTTGGAAAGCCGTTCTATCGCCTTCAAGTCATTAGAGATAGTCCGCTTACGAGAATCGTGCAGGTATGTACGCTAGCGTAAATTACAAAAACTATCCTTGAAGTTTAGCGTGATTTCAGAAAAATTTAGTTGTCTTTCAAAATTACAATACGAGGTCTCGAGGTTTATGTTTACATAACAGATATGCCCTTTCTATTCGTGCAGTTTTGTAAAATAGAAACAAATATTAATAAAGTATTAAGGGATAATTACAAAAACACCCCTGAGGTTTGGGTTAATTATAAAATACCAGAGATGTTTCAAAATTACAAAAAACTCCTTCAGGTTTCATTAAGGGGGGTAACTGTAATATTTTTGTAAATGTGAGTGAGTTTTTTGAAATATTTTTGAAAATCACCGGGAAAAATGTAAAAGGAATCAAAACTCAAGTTTTTTTTTTCTAATTTTCAAAGACTCTGGGTTTTCTTGTAATTAGCCCAAACCTCAGGGGTGTTTTTGTAATTATCCCAAGTATTAATTTGTAACTCCAAAAGATGGTTTTTTTTCGAATTAAACTTAAATTTAGGGTAATTTCTTTAGTTAACCCTATGTATTATGTAAATACACATTCAAAATATTAATTTAACTTCTTTTTTCTTATTTATTTTGCCTATCAGGTTATAGTTGTTGCTATAAAAAATGGTGGATTGTCTCATCCAGAGAGCCCTAGTGAGCTCTATGAGATCAATGAAAAAGATTCAGATTCAACTGCAGCAAAAATTGCACATACTGAACAATTCAGGTAATGTTTTTTCCCCCTAATATTTAGGGATAATTACAAAAATACCCCTGACGTCTGAGCTAATAACAAAAAAAACCAAGAGATTTTGTGAAAATTACAAATTTTCCCTCGAGATTTGATTCTATAGTACACTTTATCCCCTTCATAAGTAAAATTATTCCAAACACCCCGTTCACAATTTTGAAACTTCTCTGGGCTTCCTGTAATTTTGAAACTGAATCAAGCTTTAGGGGGATTATTGTAATTTTGAAATTTTTCTGGGCTTTTTTGTAATTACTCTAAACCTCAGGAGTAGTTTTTGTAATTATCCTTAATATTTATCATGAAATATGCAATGTAGTCATATTTGTGAGACGCTATAGCCCATTTCGGCTAAGAGGGCGTTCAGCTGAGCTTATAAGCTTTCAAACATCTCATAATCGTTTGAGAACTTATAAGCTCTTATATTGGATTTAAAGAAATATTTTAACACCAAATTCTGAGTCAAGTGACAGTTTTAGCACAATCCTCTGCTTTACATATTATCTAAATTGCTAATGAAGCCTCACAAATAATTTGCAGCAGAATGAGTCCAAAAACCTCAATTATTTGGATCACAAAAACTACCCCCAAGATTTCCCCTAATTATGAAAATACTCTAGTTATCTTTTAAAATTATAATACTCTAGTTATCTTTTAAAATTATAAAATATCTCTTACAAATACCTTCTTGAGGTTTGTATTTACTTAACAAATTGGCTTCTAAAATGTCAAAGGGTTGATTATTTGTGATTTCGAAAGATAACTGAGTTTTTTTAGGGATAATTACAGAAGACCCCTTGAGGTTTGGGCTAATTAAAAAAACCCAGTAATGTTACAAAATTACAAAAGCCCCTTAGATTTGATTCTGTCTTAAATTTCAGGGGATTTTATGAAATATTTTTTTGCTTATGAAGAGAGAAACGTAAGATGGAACCAAACCTCAAGTGTTTTTTTGCAATTTTCAAAACCCTCTGGGTTTTCTTGTAATTAGTCCGAACCTCGGGGAGGTTTTTGTAATTAAGCTAAACATCAGGGGTTGGTTTTGTAATTATCCCAAAAAAAAGTATCTCCATTGGGGTTGTTGAACTCATGATGCATCACATCACATGTATACTAATTTGATCTAAAACATATACCTTCAACCAGATGGCTAGACAAAGCAGCAATCCTTCCCCCAAACACAGAGCCATCCCCATGGAAAGTTTGCACAGTCACACAAGTTGAAGAAGTAAAAGTCCTCACAAGAATGATGCCAATCATAGCCTCCACCATCATACTAAACACATGTATGGCTCAGCTCCAAACCTTCTCTGTCCAACAGGGCTACCGAATGAACCCTCGTCTCGGCTCGTTCCAAGTCCCGGCCGCTTCGATTCCCGTCATCCCTCTCCTCTTCATGATCGTCCTCATTCCGATCTACGACCGCTTGTTCGTGCCGTTTGTCCGTAAATTCACTAAACACCCGTCGGGCGTCACGCAGTTGCAACGCGTGGGCGTCGGCCTAGTCCTGTCGGCCCTGTCGATGGCCATCGCGGGTATAGTGGAAGTGAAGAGAAAGAAACAGTCTTTGAAGAGCCCTTTGAGTCCCATTAGTCTCTTTTGGCTTGCTTTCCAGTATGGGATATTTGGGATTGCTGATATGTTTACCCTGGTGGGGTTGTTGGAGTTTTATTACAAGGAAGCCCCTGTCGGGATGAAGTCGCTTTCGACTTCGTTCGTTTGGATTTCGCAGTCGTTCGGGTATTTTTTGAGTAGTGTGTTTGTGGACGCGATAAATTCGGTTACAAAAAGAGTCGCGCCCGAGCGGTGGTCGGCCGCACGGACAGGACTTGGACCGAAATAATTTGAATCTGTTCTATTGGTTTTTGGCGGTTTTGAGTGGCCTTAATTTTTTCAACTACCTATTTTGGGCGATGTGGTACAAGTACAAAAACGACGATGAGAACGTCGTCGTTGGTGTTAAGGATGTTGTGGCCGACGCCGCGGCCCCTGAGGCGCGGTCCGTTAGCCGCGTGCCGTTTCTCAGGGCGGCGGCGGATGCCGGGGAAGATGTGTCCAAGGGCACAAATGGGAAAAGCTGATGAAGTTTGTGGGAAACTTATTTGACATGGAAGCATGAAGTGAAGCTTTTAAGGGATATATGACTAAATGATATATAGTGGTGTTGATCCTTTTTCTGTTTTCTTTATTTTTTTTTCTTCTTTTTTATCAGTTTTTGTGTGTGATGTTTTTGATCATATTAAGAGAAGTGGTTTTTGAGATATATGGTTTGATTTCATACTTAGATGTAATAAAACTGTAAAATGGCTTGTGAGGAAATGAAGATAAATTATTGTTGCTAGATAGTAAATGAGATGGATTTTGTTTGTGGAAAAACTTGTTATAGACATGTGACAACAATGAACATGGTAAATTAATGAATAACAAGATATTGGAGCAATTTAATATGCTTTGCTGTTGATATTAGTTTAGGAAAATTCTGTCATAAACTACAATTACAAGTAAACCTTGAGATTCAGCATGATTATATAAAAAAAATCTTTCAATTTATAAATACAACAACAACTAAGCGTTAATCCCACAATGTGGGGTTGTCTATATGAATCATATCACATCATCATTTACAGTCAAAAGACATATTTTTATTTATTTCTAGATTTAACATGTCTTTTTTCAATAGTTTCCTTCCCTTGATTTGTCTCTGCCATTTTTTATATGGGTGAGTGATTCTGGGTCTTCTACACACCGAATAGGTGTATCTAAAGGTCCCCTATAAATATGTCCAAACCACTTAATCACATTTCTCTAATTTTATCATCTATTGGTGCTACTCCCACTTTGTTTCTAATGTGTTCATTTCTTATTCTATCTAATCTAGTGTGTCCGCACATCCATCTTAACATTAATATCTCTGCTACCCTCATTTTTTTGTTTGTGTTCATATTTTGTCGCCCAACATTCTGCTACATAAAACATTGCGTGTCTTATGACCGTTTTATAAAAATTTCCTTTTAATTTAGTCACAAATAATAGAAGATGTGTTCCTCCATTTATTCCAACTTGTAACGTCCTTATTGATTTCTCCGTTCACTTCAATTATAGATCTTAAATATTAAAAAAAAATTGCTACACTCACTTAATTGCCATCAATTTTTACCTTTATCTCATTGTTATTTTTAGTTTTTCTGAAGTGGCATTCCATTTATTCTGTTTTTGCCCTACTTATGGTAAAAACTTCTTATTCTAAAGTTTCTCTCCAAGCTTCCAATTTTGTATTTACTCCTTTACTCATCTTATCGATTAAACTATATCGTCCGCAGAAAGCATGCAATCAAAAATGGTTTTTTGTAAGTGTTTAGTGATTTCATCAATTAATTATAAATATAGCTTAAAATATTTAAAAATAAGTGTAATTTATAATATATAAATAATCGTGGATGTGTTTTTCATTTTACTTTATTTACTTTAAATGAAATTTCTTCACATTTATGTTCATGAATTTACTTCAAGAAATTCCAAAAACAAATCCACCAATACATTTCCTATAAATCATTAGTGTGATATTGTTGTGAATTTCATGACATATGTTCCAGGGTATTGGCAAATAAATTATTTTCTTACTTTACTCTCTTTTTAGAATTATATTAGGTTTTATTTATTTAATTAATTAGAGATAAATACACTTACCCATCCGAACTATGCTGATTTTTACACTTTACCCTCCAAACTTTAATTCGTGACACTTTGTCCCCTGAACTATGAAAATCTTTACACTTTACCATATATAGACAATTTTGCCCCTAGGTTTTATTCTTTTAAAACAATAGTTCAAGTTATCCCTTTAAACTCTATTTTGTGGCAATCTACTACATAATAATAAATTTATTGCATTAATCATTAAACCTGAAAATTTTACTCCATAAACAATTTGTTTTCGGATTTTTCGAGAAATAAGAACCCGGTTTTTCTGTAACTTGTTTTGTTCGTGGCATTGTTACACCTACTTAGATCCAGTCTCTATTCAGAGGTTTTAGATGGATCATGTCATGTTTCCAGCCTATAAACTCAACAAGACATACTTATATCCAGATCTTATTTCAACTATTTATCCGTATACAAATTAGGTCTTTAGATCGAAAATGAAAAATGATCCATTACGACCATATCGGACCAACATGCTTAGTAAAATTAATAAATCCCTTAAAATTCATACCTCTTTTGCCAAAACAGGCAGGGTTAAGTGGTTCTTAACGCCACCGATCGGAAAATTATCGCCCCGGATCGTTTGACAAACGGCTCCTCACTGTTCAACCTCACCCTCGGGGAAGATGATCGCAAGTTATCCGACTCTTCGTAAAATTTCAGCCATGACCTTGGTTCGTTTCCTACTCAAGGCGTAAAAATAATTCTTCAAAGGGGATTGATCAATAATACATTATGAATACATGTTGAACAAACAAATTTTTATTTTATTAAGAACTTAAAGAAAAATTTATTACATCAAAAGTAATCTCCTTTTGGGAGGAGAAAACTTGTTTAGCCTCTCATAAAGGCTATCACACTCTTGTACATAAAATTAAAAACTAAAATGGCCGAAAACACTGAAATTCTAAACTCACAAAGAAAGAATTTTACAAAGAAAGTTTATTGTAAAAAGTAAGGGAAATGTTCGATGTCTCACCTCCTTCAAACTCTGGTTTAAATAGATGTAAGTTCGGATTTCAATTTAGGACTTCAACTTTTGTTGAAATGTAAGACGTTCATCGCTTACATCATACTCTTGAATTATTGCTTGCTTCACTTGCACAATTAGTTGGCCTTTCCTTTCTTCACATGGATCGCCCTATCTTATCTGCAGTATCAAAGTTCTTTATGTAAACTTCCAAATCCTGTGACTCGTCCTTTGTCTTGTAATACTTTGGACGGCATCTTTTATGGACCCACTTTTCATCTTTTTCTAAGTGGGTTGTTATTATGACCGAGTCACATGTCTCCACTAGCTTTGTTGGGGAATCTACTTTTTGGTGGTCCCCGAAACTTTGGATACTTACGTGACTTTTCTTCTCCATCGCGGTCTTCTCCGATCGACTTTTGGTAGGAATCCTTTGCCAAATTCCGGTTCTTGAGTTTCGACATTAAGGACGGACAAAGTTCCCAATGGCCGATATGAGCCATGTTACAATATTTCCGTGAGTTTCTTTACTCCCAAAACAACTTATTTTCCCATAGAAGATTTCTTTTCTTTTGAACGGATCTTCCGCAAATCTTGTAGTTTTTTCTGTCATGGTATTCAACAGAATGACCCGTTCACCAGATCTGGTAGAACTTGAGCGGAAACTTGACTTTGTCCATCTGTGTGAGACAGGACTCACAATCCCCATGCCCTTCTTGTAGTGATCGATCTTGATGAAGGTCATGGCCAATTGTACTTTTCTTCGAACTTGCCTCCTTGATATTTAGAAGGCTCTTTCATCTGGTCTTCGAAGCCTAATATAATGGAAGGCTTCATGTCCACCTTTTTCGACGGGCTCTGTCGCTGCACTTATGAAATACAACTCCAATGTATCCCCTCATCTTAGGTTGTCATTGTTGGACCAAAGACTCGTAAACAGCGACTTTGGATCCACTTCGGTAATTTTGTGATCTCGGGAATCCTGGTGAAGTAGTATAGGCGAGGCCAAAGCCCCAAACTCGTACCACCTCTCTTTACTTCTTGAGGGTTGGAATTTGGTAGCATCCAAACCCTTGGATATTTTCGAAACATCAATCTTTGTTTTTCCGGAGATATCCCATGCACAGTAATTAGTTTCTCCCAATTTGCCTGGTATTCTGCCAAGAAGAAGAAACTTTAATCTCGTTAGTATCAACCTTAGAAGTCCCCATCATAGTCCTAAGATTGATCTCTTCGCCCTTACCCCGGACGTCTTTGGGTTGATGTGATAACTCGGGATTTGACTCCGGAGTATCGTTTTTCCTTGAGCCAACATTTTACGCCAGACTTAGGACTTGTGCTAGATCTTTGGAATCCTCTACTACAGGTTGGGGAGCCTGCGCTCTAAACGCTCCGTTGCTTATTAGCGGCCGGAGGAGTGGCCCTTGAAATGCCGTTCTCAAGCGAGAGTGAGACCGGACACATGCTCGTATACGATCGGTTACTTTGTCCCGATCATTCCTTTGTAATTTTCGGCCAAATCGGCATTGATGACCAGGGTATCAAATTCTCGGAGTAGCATTTCAATTTGGTCTCCAAGATGTCTTGATGCAGTGAGGATGGAATCAGCTTCAATTCCTCCATCTCTTGTTAGAAAATGCAAGAATATTTTCATGAGATTTTATAATGACAATATCATAATCATAATATTGGCATTGATCTCCGCCATCTAAGTATTCTAGCTTTTTTGGTTTTGATTCAATTTTGTTTTTTGAAAAGCTTTAACACTTGAATTATCAATTTTTAAGATAAACTTTTTAGCGGTAAAAATAAAGGCCATTTTTTAAAAGCCTTTCTCGATGCAAAGAATTCTTTCTTGTTGATATGCCACCGAGCCGATTCACTGGGTGTGAATAAACCATGCGATATCTGCATGGCACTTCTCCATTTGGTGTAGCTTTTGTAAGTATCCGCGCCACCAATAATCATCAGCATCAGATAAAGAACAGGTCATCTTCATCCGTGGAATTGCAAGTTTTGGAAGATTTTTGCAAACTTCCTTAAGTTGCTTGATTCCTTCTTGATGTCCATTCTCCCATTTGAATATTGAATCCTTTTTAAGCAATGGGCTAAACACCTTCCCCGTAATGTCTTTAGATTGTTTATGAACATTCCAAAGCAAAATTGACAACTCCAAGAAAAACTCTCGTCTTCTTGTCTTTCAATGTATCCGGAAATCCTGTATCTTTTCTACAATATGACTTTGTAGGATTATTCCCATTCGTCGATCTCAATTCCTAGGAATTCAATCTGTCTTGTTGCAATCATCGCCTTTTTTGCAGAAAGCACTAATCCTTCCTTGTGACAAACATCCGAGAATATTTCCAAATGCTTGAGATGCTCCTTCATGTTCTTTGAGGCGATAAGAATATCATCGATGTACACGAACATGAAACTGAAATAATCTTTGAATAGATTATCCATCTTTATTTGATATATCTGGGGTGCATTGGCCAATCCCATAGGCATCACATTCCAAATATAGTGTCCTTGTGATGTAGAGAAAGCTATGAACTTCTTGCTTTCTTCATCCATATTAATCTGGTAAAATCCAGACTTGCAATCGAACTTTGAGAATATCTTGGCACCTTTGATACAGTTAACCAGATGTTCTCTGCTTGGGATATAGTATTCGTCGAATTCCAAAATGTTATTAATCCCTTTGTAATTAATAACAAGTCTTGGCTTTCCTCTTTTGATTTCTCCATGGTTTCTGACTAAGAATCATGGACTGTTGTATGGAGAAACACCTGGTGAAATTAACTTAAGGTCAAGATGTTCCTTAAGTATCTTTTGCATATCCTCACAATCTTCCTGGTTCATAAGGATTGGTTTGAATCTTACGAACTCGTACTCCTTTCCAGGTTTAACCTTTAAGGAAGCTTTAAGCTCGTTCTTATCCCACCAAGCCAAAGGATCTTCATTGTAATTCATTTGAATCTTCTTCTTAATATCCTCGAGTGATATTTGTTCCTCTATGGTTACATCACTCTGTGGATTCTCCATTAGACTCATCCATAATTCTGCAATGGCTTCTGGAGTGACTCGTCTTCTCCTTGAACTCGAATGAATACAAGTTATTATCCCATATCTTTGATCCTTTCGGATGGAACCAAATTGTCTATAGGATAATAAAGCTTCACCAAATTTCCTTCGATTCGCCATTTTTGGATTGCGAAGTTTGGCTTCATCACCACGCTTGCTGCGAAAATTAATAGGCATTTTTCTGTACAATACTTCTCGCAGTCTCTGGACAATAATCTTATGATCACATAAGGTTGTGAAAATAAGTCTTCTCGTCTCGTTCTCTTGTGTGAATCGCTTGAATATTTGTAGGAAATTGTTTCCTAGCAAAATATATGCACTGTATCATGGAAATAGATTGGTGGCGTCTTTACTTTGTACCCGTAGGGGGTACCGCCCCCTCCGATCATTATTTCGCTTGTTTAATTCCCTGTTAAGGATAAGAATCCTTTTAGAGAAATCTCTTCCTGCAATAGTGGTAAATCTTCTCCAATTTCTTTAGGAAAAACATCCGACTTTGCAAAGTACATATTCCGACACTGAATCAATATAGGCGGCGAAATACGGCCTTGTATTCAAGACATATAACATTCCAATAGAAATGTATATGGAGAATGGACTAGTGGTCATCGATTCGTATCTTTTATTAGCCACTGTGAACTCCATTCCATCTTGTAATCTTTCCCAAGGCTTATGCTCCTCAAGAAATTCAATTCCCAGTATTAATTGTTCTAGGATCTTTCCCGCAACTCCTGTGATAGTAAGCTCAATTTCTCTATTTTCGGGCTTCCTTGATACCTTCCAACGATTGGTTGTTGGAGATAATATAGAACATCACAAGGAAAAATGTTATCCTTTTGAGTGATGTCGAATATTACTTCAACCTCTCACCATCCTTCTTGACATTTCAGCTCTCCTGTTGTTTTAAAAACATCGGGGATGCGCTGAACTGTACTTGGTCTCTTTTCTTCCCAACGGCTGCTACTCACCATTCTGTCTTGCTGGAAAGACATCCTTCTGTGCTCAACTCGAGACTCGACTTTTGTTGAAGATAGGTTGATCTTGAATTATCATATCAATCTCCTTAATAGTTGGAGATTCAATGATTTTAGTAACACCACCCTGGCAAAGTCCTCAAAGATTCTTGGGACTTCAATAAATTCCTTTCTCAAGAATACTTCGGAATGATGGGTATTCGAGACCGAGAGAGCATAGGAAATCTTGTATGTGATCGAGTAAGGCCTGTTTCCTTCTTTCATCAAATCGACTCTTTTGAAATCTTGATGAAGGGTTAGGACTCTACTGAAGTCTCGATCTCCCAAATTGTATGCAATTCTAGGATAGACATTAAATGCCAATTTCCCTGCATACAAATTTTCTATAACCGCTCCAAGGCATGAATCCTTGAGATGCGAGATTCGCTTGTCAAAGATACCAAGATTGAGAGGCGAATCAATTCCTTCTTTGAATGTTGCTTTAATAATTACTCTTATGGCTCCGATATGAATCCATGAGAGTGTGTTTGCAACTTCTCTTTTAACTTTGCTTTTGATCTCTTGTATTTCTCTAATAGGGACCAACTGCATCTCGATCAGGTTACCAGTAAACTCCATCGGAATAGCCAATTCTCCGGTTGTTACCCTGTGGATAATTTGGTGTTTTCTGTTACGAAACCCAATTTTATCCAATGCTTTTTCCATAGTCCGATCGTAAATCCATCATAGACTTGAAGCTTTGGATCTTCCTTCATGATTCTCATAAGAGTCTTATGAGAAAGCGTAGTGTGAGAGAGGAATCGACATATCATCTCTAAGCAATCATTGAAGAATTTCTTCTTCACTCTAATTTCCGAGTTGGAGTCACTTCCATCGTCAAAATAGATTTCTTCTTCATAGATGCTTTCATCCGGGGAATATCCTCAAATTGATACACTTGTATAAGATCTTGATAATAGACAACTTCTTCGATTTCGGTGTAGCCTCGGTCTATA
This sequence comes from Rehmannia glutinosa, assembly GCA_016081115.2. Lineage (NCBI taxonomy): Eukaryota > Viridiplantae > Streptophyta > Magnoliopsida > Lamiales > Orobanchaceae > Rehmannia > Rehmannia glutinosa. The sequence goes on from JABTTQ020002927.1 coordinate 799,749, forward strand.
GCTCGACTCATCGTTTCGGTTTTTACGGACAATCGGTCGAGATATGTCCTCTTGCTCGCATGTCCAAAGAATTCTGATCTTTGAAACTTTCATTTGCTCACGATGTGAGCACGCCGAAAGTTCTTCTTCCCGGATTTCTTTGGTACTTGCTTGATTAGAACCCGATGATGAGGCTCTACTCCTACTTAGTCTTTGGTCTTTGTCCCGTTTTGTAGCCGGGCTTTTTGTTTTGATTAAAACCTTCTAGGTCTCCATGAAGACCTACTTCTTTTCGTTGTTGTTTCCTCGGTGGTATGGATGGCTTCTCTCCTTCTTCTTCTTGTGCCGCTGGTTGACCTCCACACAATTGTTGGGATATCATTATCCACACAACATAGAGGAATCGCTTTGTTAATTCCTCTTAATCTCTTGTAATTTCTGTACAGAGTCGCTTGATAGCAACATTCGGATAACTTGACCTTTAGGAAAGACATTGTTACGGCCCACGTTTCTACTTGACTCCACCCTTGTATTCCCGATAAGCATTTTCTCTCCGGGGACTCGGAATCTTGGCAAAGAATAGTTGTCTTGCTTTTTCCTCAATCTTGGATTTCCACCGTATTCGGTGAACAACTTGATATATTCGTCAATATGACAAATATCCAGTAACTTCCCAAGCTATAGAGGGCTTGTTTATATTTCTTTCTTTTTTCATCCTCTAATCCCTCGAAATAACCCGTCCGATGAATTGGATTTTGAATAGTTTTGACATACTATCGACAATTCCTTTAAGTGATTCCCCTTATGTGACCGAACTTTTAAATGTGACGGCATCGGTCATATCAGGCAATCTTCACCGATCCTTCAAGACTCATTTCGAGGAGTAAAATGAATGAATCCTTTGTAAGATCGAGGGTTCTATTTGAAATTCTCATAGTCAAGCCCATTCATCAATGAGAACTTCTTTGTTTTTAAAATCGGGATGTCAGATTTAACATCAACCCATATGGATGTATTGGGTCGAGGTGCGATCTTCCATAAGGCGTATGATAAACATTCGGCCTTCCGGTAGGTTGTTTGGTTCCCGCAAGAGGGTTTCGACCTCCTATCCCTGAAAGTGGATCACTCCCTGTCGTGAAATCCCCAGCGTGTGGCATCCTCTCGTCCGAGTTCCATGATACGAACTGTACTTTCTTCGACGTTAGGATTAACTGGTGGCGGTGGTGGTGGAATTGGTCTACCTTGTGGGTCATAGGTAACCAAAGTTGATTCTCACTGCGTTCATCTTTAAATCTACAATGCCTAATCATGAAGGATTTCCCAGGTCATGTAGATCTTTAAGATTCATCTTTTCAATATCCATCTTTTTTAATTTTTGATGGATTTTCCTTTGATAGAGCAATGAGCTTCTCCTCATCCGTCATTTTTCGTATGACTTCGGTTGGTTTCCCCTTTTGGTGTAAATAAGTCATCCCCAAAATCAATACGTTTCCTTCCTCCGGATGAACTTGGCACATCCCTCAGGTTCTTGACTCGTTTGAATATCATGAAGGAGTTTAAGAGTTTCTACGATATTTCACCATCGTCTCCATCCTCAGTTCTGGATCGATGAACTTGTCTTGGTAGATGAATATGGCGGTTGCCATAGTCGCCGTCTTCGGATTTCTCTAAGATCTCGTTCCACTCGGGTACTCCATCGGGAATCATTATTTCGATGGGAATTTTCATGAACCGTTTCTTGAAGGTTCATCAAGTGAATATATAAGTGCAGTTAAGCATCCGAATCGCTTATAATATTCTCGCTCGCATTCATTCGCTTCTTAAGGTTTCCCCGTCGGCTCCCGCCGCTCCTTTTCTTCATGTTGGTATTCCCAATATGAAACCTGGTCAAGGTGTTCTTGTGCATACATCGTCAATATTTGACGATATGTCCTGTAATGGGTACATCTTGGACATCGGTCCGGATCCATATACTCGGAGTAAATTCTCCCCACCAATTGTTAATTACATAAATATAATAAATTTAACTAAAAGTTCTTAATAAACCTGGGCTCTGATACCATTTTCGAGGGATCGCAAGACCATAAGGAGTAAATGTAGATCATACAATAAAATTTATGGCATAGGTGGTAAAGTGCAACAACTTTTGAAGTTTAGAGGGTAAACTGTAAAACAACTTTCATATAGCTAGGGGTGAATTTGTAATTCAAGGCAAAGTGTAAGATTTCGCATAGTTGGGAGGGTTAAGTGTTACCTATTTAAAGTTCGTATGGTTAAGTGTAAAATTTCGAATAGTTTGGGGGGTTGAATGTATTTATCCCATTTAATTATTATATATAAGCGTTATATATCCACATGAAACTAATTAACGCCCACCAATTCGGATCGCAGCCCATCTTTTATCAGCCTGATCTCGAAATGGACTGTGAGGTTTGGGCTCAATTACTATCTTAGTGTTCGGGGTGTTGGGCTGGCTCTTAAATATCTTATATGAGTTTATAAATTATAAGTTCTACAAAGGTGTTTGATAAAGTTTTTCCTGGAAAAGCTTATAAGATCCTTAAAAAGCTGTTTGGGAGCTTATAAACTATTTTTAAAAAATAACAAGATCTCAACTTCTTTTTTCCTAACAAAAATGGATTTATTTTAACAACCACTTTAATTTCGATAGTTTTAATTACAAAATTGTCATTACATACATATAAATTCAACTATCTTAATTTATCGACACACTTCAATAACTTTATTTTTATAAAAAAAAAAATCTATTATCTTCTAAGCTCTGAAAATATTTATAAGCTGTATTAGTGAGAACTGAAAAGTTTAGACAAACACTCTCCAAATCTTTACCAAATTTACCAATGTTAGATCCTTTATCTACGTATTTCAGAGCATGTGCACAAAAGCACATCATTTTGTACCTGATCACCGATGTGAAATGTTGTATATGTGGGCAAAAAATCGGCTATTTCCAAGTATTTAATTATAATGACGAGTTTGTATACGAAATATGATTAAATCCTTTGAGGTTGTTGGGAATTCTAGTTATACCCAATTATTGTATCCGGTCCAATGTGTATCGATATGTAGATGACCACAACGGATCAATGATTCATTTAGTGAAAACTGGCCAAGTTGACTTGCAAGCCGACCTGATCGAGATACAAGGTTGCCAACTAAGGACAAGGGTAATCCATTCTGAGACCCTCTAGCCAAATCTGGGACAAACCTATCCAGACCGTATGACATGAAAAATTTATGGTTCGAGGATTTGATATTGGTGACATGCCCGGGGTAGATGTCTTGTTGAATGAATGCAACCAAGATTGATGAGATTGTTCATTAGAAGATAAGTTCAAAGTCTAATGAATGTTAGATTGTAGATTTGACGCGCACAATCAAATTACTCACCAACTTTGTCACCTGACATGTTGTCTTTCTAATTCCCGCCTTCCCCGGTGTCATTTGATCTAGTTTCCAATCATTGATTATACCTATGCCGACTTGCACCACTCACACGCAGCTTGAAACGGAATTCCTCCACTATAAATACCCTCGTTTAATGTTGAAAAAACAGTTCATCCACTTTGTAATTCAGTCATTTTAGAACATTTATTTGCCCGACTTGATATAAAAAAGAAAAAAAATAGTCCGACTTATCAGATCGACCAATTAAGAAGTTTTTCTCCGCCTTTTGTTGTTTTTCCAATAGTGACTGTTAACTCACATGACTCATTTCTTTGTTTGACACGTGGATCACATCAAATCAGACTGTAAATACTAATGTATTGTACATTGATATTAGAATAATGTAACAAATCTCATAAAACAAAATATTTATCCATAAACCACACGTAAATGACAAATCATATCACAAATATTTCATCTAAATTGTGAACCATTAGAACTCAAGGGGATTTGATGCTACCCAAGTGGGTAGTGCCTAACCCCCTTGTGATTTTGCCAAGTGTCCCACTATGACATATGCATGTATTTTTTTCCAAAAAAAAATCAAAATGGGACACATGTCACAATCCGACGGGAGTTGGGCACTATCCACTTGGGTAGCATCTACTTACCTCAAAATATCTTCCACCATTCTCGGCGGAGGGAGGGGGGATAGAGCTTTGTAAAATTCTTACCAAAAAAAAAATAATAATAATGATAAAGTGAGTTTATTATTTTTTTTTGAAAGAACGATTATTAATGTTTTAATATCCAAAAAAATTGTCTATTTAAGAACTTCTCGAAAGGATTAAGAATTATGATTAAACTTTGTTTGTTTGAGAAATTGGGCATAATTAACTTAAAAAGGAAAGCAATTTAGTATGGATGGATTTCTTCTTTTTGACAATAAAATTGGATTACAATTAATTTATGTAAGTATGCAACCAAAGGAAATAATTAATGCAACAATTAATAGTCGATTATTGGATTGCTTGCAGACACGAACCTATTTTAAAGTATTTATGTCCACTCTCTACAAATCATTTATAATTAGCTACATTAATACAAACTTAATTTCTTTTAAGAAAACAATTTTTGTCCTAATTCATTTATTTAATTTAAAAATACAAATAACCAATAATGAAAAACTATATAAAATCAGTGAAATCACACCGACACATTCAGGAGACCTAGAATATGCCTACGTAGACGGGGGCAAGGAAATTAAGAAGCTAGGGTCTGTGGTTATTGGTTAATGTTGTCCTATAATCATTTTTTTTCTTTAAAAAGCTCCTATAATATAAACATTTAATAAATGGGAAAAGGAGAAATTTGATTCATGGTTATTTAGGAGCTCAAATGTTATATCCTAGGGTGTATTTCACGTTTAATACAACTTAGATCTCATCCTAAGATAGATATGTCACTACTAATGCGGGTTATTTTAATCAATTATGACATATCGTCCGACTTGTTTTCTCAGCGGTCCAACCTCTTAATAATGACTCAATATACAGATCTACATCATCCGATGATATTGATAAAGAACATGATAGATCTGGCCCATATTTAAGATCGGATCAGTCTCGAGGGTTTATGTTGTCCTATAATCATTTTTTTTTGAAAGCTCCCATAATCATTTAGTAAATGGGAAACGTTGAAATCTAATTCATGGTTATTAGTAATTTTTTAATTGAAGAGTTAAATACATCCTCATATCATATATAAATCAAAGAAAAAATTTGAATTAACAATTTGCAATCAATAATTTAAAAATAATAAGATCGATAAATTATTATTATTATTGAAATTCATAAATTCAATATCTTACACATATATAATATATTTATATTATATATATATAAATATATATAACGTTCATTTTCCAGCTGGTGTTTGCGATGTAGTTAGATTAATTGAATGGGATGCATGTTATCCATAAATTATTTAATCAATGGTTTGTTTGATTAGATCTGGTATGATGATAGTGATAGTGCTAAATTCTAATGACAAGGACGGATTGGATTGGATTAGCCTTTCTTTTCCCTTTTGTTTTTAAATATGATCAGATGTACCAATTTAACCAAAAGAAATAAGTTTTATTTAAATAATAAACTTGAGACTTACAAAAAATAAACTATAAGGATTCAGTTCTACAATGTTATAGACTATCATATATATTTTTATTAATGATGTTGAATATTGGATAAAATAGTTCATATAACGTAATTAACGAGTTTAAAATTTAGGCTTCATTTGAAGTAATGTATTTGAGGGTAAACATTTCAAATCCGAAATAACAAATACATTGAATTTATTTTGATAATGTCGTGAATCTGTGATGCAGCAGGCTTCAAATATTTTAAATCATAATTTAAGCTATTTTTCTAAATTATTGTGATGGATTTCTAAAAATAATTGGAATAATTTAAAATTATTACCTTAAATCCTCCTATCAAATCTAAATATATATGACGCGGTTCAATAAAGCAGATTAGAGATTCTAAAAAAGATCAAGTCTTCTTCTCCAAAGCTAGAAATCTTTTGTTGTGGGAACTTACCCGCAATACCTTCAAATGTTAGAGGAGTCCTGAGGTTGTCTCGGGGAGCTCCCTTCAACGCTCAAGTCAACACGTGAATGAGAGAAAATCTGAAGTAGAAAGACAATAGTTGAAGTATTGAATTGTGAATTACTTACAAATGAGATAGAATGATCTTTTTATACCTGAGTTGATGGGCCGGATGATTTTATGTGTAGCCCAATAATTAATAAATAATATTGGGTAATTGATGAGATTAAATAAATTATTTAAATGAATAATAATAATTATTATGAAATGATGTTTTTGAGCACAACCAAAAAATTTCATCCAAATATAAGCTTCGATCACATGTATTTGTTGTCCCTTCAAAACATTTTTTTTTGATAGAAGACATAAATAAATCTATTAAAAACCATAATAACATCTAGGTTAATAACAAAAAATCGGCTTAAAGCCTACAATTTTGAAAATTCTATAGTGCCTAAAATACCTATGATTCCATATCTGCAACTTGCCGAATACCTATGATACATCGGATCGAAAAATTGTTTGTCTGAATCATTAGCACAAAAAAAAAGCACTGCATCAAGACAACAACAATCCAAACGCCGCATCAGACGGTAAAATTACAAATAAAAAAAAACAAACAAATAATCCAAATCTATATGAAAAAAGTAAAACACTTATTTAAAAGTTAAACTAGTAAAAAAGATGTAAATATAGTAATTTCAAACTAAAAATAACAAACAATCACCCATTAACTATGAAGAACAAGGGAAGATTTGTTCCCTCAAAACATCTAAATAATGAGATTGGTGAAGTATTTGGCTCAAACACCATCACCCAACATGAGGACCAAAAACTCACACGTGTAATAGCGTGCCCATTGTCACGTGACCACCCCCTGTTGTCTGTTGGCGTCATTTTCACGTTTGGCCATTCATAGGATCCACTTCATAAGTCATTATTATAAATAAGTTTTATTTTTAATATTTATATATATGTAATATTCGGTCCCATGAATATGGTTTTTCTATTAAAAAAAAGTGATTAAATTATCACATCAAATTAAGATTTTAAAAAGTTACTTCGTAGAATTGTAAACTTTACTATATTTTGTAAGTAGGGATGTAAAAGAATCAAATATTCTTTATTTGATTCGCGATTCGAATTCGACAAATTTGAATAAGAATATATTTTTTTTATTTTTTTTTCGAATTCGAATAAAAATACCACAATAATCGATTCGAATATTCGAATAATATATATTTATATTGTATATCACTAATAAATATATATTATATATATTAGTAAATGATATTTATATATATATATATATTTCATAATTCCTATTTTAATTTTATTACTTAATTGATAAGTTTTATATTATTCAGATTTTAATTTATATTGTAAATTAATCATAATTTAAAGAAAAAACTATATAAAACAATTAAAAAAAATTCAAATACGAATATTCGAATCGAATCGAATCGAACATATTCAGATTCATTGGTCGAATCAAATACAAATTTATTTTTTAATTCGAATAATAAACGAATACGAGTCGAATTCGAATCTAATACTATGAATATTCGATTCAGTTTCGATTCTTTTACAACCCTATTTGTAACTTGTAAGGACAAAATTGAAAAAAGATTAATTATCACATCACACATAAATTTGAGGCAAGCATACCATATGTTGATCCGGTGAAGTACGCAAACCAACACAATCTTGCATTTTCCTCAAAAAAAAAAAAACACAATCTTGCATTTTATTGATAATTAATATTTCAAATATACCTTATCCTAATCTATTCTATGCAATCATTTAAGCTAAAAACGCGTAAGAGACAAAGGCCACTAGGTGGTATTGGACTTCTTACCTGATTAGAGCTGTTAAAATGAGCATGCATATTAGACTGGTCCGATAAAAAGATTCGATCAGACTTTATTTTTAGAGACTTGAAATGAACCAGACTTATTTGATCCGGTCCAAAATAATGTATTGACCCGTTATTTTACATGTATTTTTATGATTGGATTGGGCTTCAGAAAATATTGATCAGATCACTATTTGGCCCGGTCTAGTCTGACCCGATTTTTTTACTTTGACCAGATGGGAAGGCACCGGTCGAAGATGGGCCATTTGACAACTCTACATGTGACAAGTTGCAATGGAACTGTGCTTCCAAAAAATAAAACGACATGTACATAATTTACACTACTAGTTGAACTATTTCTTCTGTTGTGTCATATTCATGCATTATTCTTGGTGTTTTATAAAAAATAAAATTTAAAAAATCAAAAAGGAAATAGAAACAAAACAAAACAGAATTCAATAAAAACGGCTAAGTTAGTAAGTTTCACTTTCTAGATTGTGATGCATAGAAAATGAAATCCGTTATGATAATATGGTGTGTTAATCTGATACCATGTTAATGGTGAGATAGAAAGAAATATAGGGAAATGAGAATGATTTTCATTTTCAACTCAAACTGAATGAATGTCTGTTACACGGTTTATATAGAAAAGAAGAGTAACAGAAAACTATCAACTCTAACTAACTTCAGGAACAGTTATAACAGAAATATAACAGAAAATAGAACTTATATTCTAATACACCCCCATCAAGCCAAACTAGGGGTTTCAGCCAAGTTTAACTGAAGACATAGAGACAAAAACCGAGCAGCAGGCAGAGGTTTGGTTAGTGCATCAGCAACCTGAGAATCAGAGGGAACTGCTCTAACATCTATTTCATGAGACTGAACCTTCTCCCTAACAAAATGAATATCCACCTCGATATGCTTAGTTCTAGAATGAAAAACAGGGTTGGAGGCAAGAGCAACAGCACCAGAGTTGTCACACCACAAAACAGAAGGACTCTCCACACTCAACCCAAGCTCAGCAAAAAGAGATCTGGTCCAAATAAGCTCGATGGCGGCCAGCCTAAACACCGTATTCGACTCGGTCTACTTTTAGCAACAACTTTGCTTCTTAGAGGACCAAGCTATCAAATTACCACCATGAAAGACACGATAGCGGAAGTACTCATCCTATCATCAGCGGCCCAATCAAAGATCAAGATACCCTTCAAGATGCATCCTGGAAGAAGCCTTAAAGCTAATGCCAACATGAAGAGTGCCCTTTAAATACCTGAGGACCCTTTTACAAGCAGCCCAATGATTTATTGTGGGAGAGTGAAGAAATTGACTCAACTTGTTCACAGAAAATGAGATGTCAGGCCTTGTTAAGGTAAGATATTGAAGAGCTCCAACCACACTTCTATACAAGGTAGGGGAAGAAAGCGAGGGGCGTCATGCGGGGATAGTTTTGTGGGGCAAGAGGGAGGACGGGTATTGCAATCAAACATCTTTGCCTTCATTAGTAAATCGGTGATATACTTAGATTGATTGATGAAAACCACCACCTTGAGGAAGCATGAACTTCAATACCCGAAAAATAACTCACTTCACCAAGATGCTTGAGGGAGAAGGAATGTTGAAGCTGATTGATAATGTGATTGACAAATGAAGGATCATCTCCTGTGATGAGAATGTCATCCACATAGACTAAGATAAGATGGAGCTTATTGTTGGACTGGAGGTAGAAAAGGGAGCTGTCAGAAGTAGACTCAGAGAAACCAAGCTGCATAATGAAGCCTTTAAGTTTTTCAAACCAGGCCCTAGGGGCTGTTTGAGTCCATAGAGTGCTTTCACAAGTTTGCAGACATATGTAGGCTTAGAGGGATCAACATAGCCTCCAGGTTGTGTCATATAAACCAACTGTTTAAGATCACCATTCAAGAAGGCATTATTAATGTCCACTTGCTGAATAATCCATCCCCTGGAAATGGCAAGAGAAAACATAACCCTGACAGTGATAGGCTTAACAACTGGGCTAAATGTTTCAAAGTAATCCCCCCTCTGATCGCTGTTGAAAACCTTTAGCTACCAATCTAGCCTTAAATCTGTCAATACTCCCATCAGGCTTGTGTTTAAGCCTAAAAACCCATTTATGCTGCAACACATTCATATCAGCATTATAAGGTACAAGCTCCCAAGTGTGATTCCTAATCAGTGCTGCAAACTCATCATCCATAGCCTCCTTCCATTTTGGATGAGACAAGGCATCAGTGACAGTAGAAGGTTCTTGAGATGAACAAGAAGACAGAGAAGCTGAGAAGGCTTTGGGCTTAGATATACCATTTTTGGACCTGGTTTGCATGGAATGAGTGTTAATGGGAGCAGCAGGAGAAGAGGGTGGAAGTGCAGTAGGTGGAGAGGGTGGAGGTGCAGGAGGTGGAGAGGGAGGAGTAATGAGAAGAGGAGATGGTGGATTTGAAGAAGATGGAGATGAATGGACATCAATAAGAGGAAGAATAGGTAGAGAACTGGAGAGAGTAGTGTGAGAAGAAGAAGGAGAAATGCCAGATGAAGGAAACATGGAAGTGTATGGAAACTCACTTTCATTAAAGGCCATAGTTCTGACTACATAAATGCGGCCAGTATCAGACATACACCTATAACCTTTGTGAGATGGACTGTACCCCAGAAAAAGACACCTAGCACTTCTGAACTGCATTTTAGTATTGTTGTAGGGTCTTAAATAGGGATAACATGAACAACCAAATACCTTAAGAAAGGTGTAGTCAGGAGAAAGATTGAACAACTTTTGGAAGGGAGAGAGATTGTTCAAACTTGGTGATGGAAGTCTATTTATTGTGTACACAACAGAAACAAAGGAATCCCACCAAAATTTCATTGGAAGCTGGGCTTGAGCAAGCATTGAAAAGCCCATATCAACAATATGTTGATGTTTTCTTTCAGCTCTCCCATTTTGAGGATGAGTATGAGGACAAGGATGTCTAAAAACAATGCCAAGAGAATTGAGAAGAGGTAAAAGGGGTCTAAATTCTCCCCCCCAGTCAGATTGCAAAGCAAGAATATTCTTGTTGAATTGTCTAGTAACATAAGTATTAAACTGAACAAACACAGAATAAACTTCACTCTTGGAATGTAAGGGAAAAATCCAAGTAAATCTAGTGTAGTCATCAATGAAATGCACATAGTATTTGTAACCATCAAGGGAAGGGATAGAGGAAGGACCCCAAACATCTGTATGCACAAGTTGAAAAGGAATAGTAGTCTTTCAAGGAACAGAAGGAAATGAAATAGAATGCAGTTTACCAATCTTACAAGCAGCACAAAAATCTAAAGTTTTAACAGGAATATGCAGTTGAGTAAGAACTTGAGAAAGAACAATGTTACATGGATGGCCAAGCCTCTGATGCCAAGTAGAAACAACTTGATTTTATCTAAATGAGCAACATTTTTGAAATGAAATGACCGAGTAGTACAAGCGAGGAGAAGGATTGAGTAGCTTTGAGAAATTAATTTGATAGAGACCATCCTAAGAGTGCCCTTGAAAGACTTTGTGGTTGAATTTGTCATGACAAGATAGAAAGAGTCATGAAACTCAATAAGAACATGATTGTCTTTTGTAAACTGAGAGATGCTAAGTAAATTTTTAGTAATGGAAGGAACATAGAGAATATTATTTAGAAGAAGAGATGTAGAAGAATTGAGGCTAGGAACAAGAGAAGATCCAATATGAGAGATAGGGAGTTGAGAACCATTACCCACTGATAACTTGTCTGATCCAAGATACTCATTATTGAGGCTGAGATTTTGAAGATTTGCAGTCACATGACTAGTTGCCCCACTGTCAACAAACCATTGACCCTCAGCTGGATAAGCAACACCTGAAGTAAAACCAACACTAGAAGATGAATTAGCCATAGTAGTAGAAGCCACATGAGCCTGAGGTGAAGAAGAAGATGAAGAATCCAAACCATGAAAGCTAATATCAAATCTTTTAAAGCATTTAGATGCAGTATGATTTGTCTTTCCACAAATCTGACAAGCTGGTCTATTACTTCTACCAAACCTGCCTCTGCCACGTCCCCTAAACGGACCAGTACCTCGAGGAACAGGGGAGAAATTATTTGGAGGAAAATTAGAGCCTCTTCCAAGCTTGTTGCTAGAAAATGCAACATTAGCAGAATGAAAACCATCAGCAGGAGAAGAAGAATGTAATTGCTGCAGACGCATTTCCTGTGTTTGTAATGCGAAATGAACATCCCGAAGGTAAGATTCTCAGATCGAGAAGTAAGATTAACAACCACTGATTCATATTCGCCCCAAACCTCCTAAAACATATAAAATGAGATCATCATCACTTAAATTCTGACCAGCAGCTTGTAATTGATCAGAGATCCCTCTCATTTTCAACAAATAATCATCAATGGATGAATCACCTTCTTAGTTGTTTTATGTGAAGTCGAAGATGCATAATACGAACGTGATTGAGAATGAAACAAATTTGCAAGATACGGACCAAATCTCAATCGATGTTGTGCATCGTGTAATATGACCAAGCATCGATTCAGAGATAGATGATAAGAGCCAACTAAACAGAAATTGATCTCTTCGTAGCCATAAAACATATTTCGGATTAACAGAGGACGTCAACGAAACCGAATTTCAAATCAGAACCGGAACTGTAGTCAACGGTTCCTGAACCATAACCATGGTCAATGGTTCCAAAACCGGAATCGGGCGGGCGGACCAGTATAGATCGGTTCAGGTCCAGTTCAGAAGTTTCAAAACCGTGGAAGGCGGTTTTAACCGTCGATTAGAACCGTCGTCGGTGGAACCGTGATGGAACCATTTTTTTAAAGGTTAAAACCAACAATTTTGTTTTGGTAAACACATCTTTTAGAAGAAATGTTAAATGTTTATTATGATGTTTTATATTCGTAACTACGAGACACGTTTTAGACCAAATGTTGTAAGCGAACTACGTGGACTTTGATTCTTTTATACTCTAATAGTATGCATAGATAGTTTAATATTATTATTAATATTAAGTATAAAACTTAATTGAATATTAAATCCAAGTATTTTTCTTTCTTTTCCTTTTTTTAACTGAAATTGATAAGCTATTTTAAGAAAATTAAAAATTATCAAAAGATAAACAAATGGTTCGGTTAAAATCGGAACGAACCGCGGGAGTGGAAGCGGGTTGAAATCGGATCGGACCCCGAACCGTGAGGCAATGATAGTTCGGTTAGGTTCCTAGAATGAGGAACCGGAACCGGCGGTTCTGGAACTGTGGCCACCCCTAGATGGGCATGGGCGTAGCCAGGATTTCCAGCCAGTATGGTCATAAATGCTTTCGTTGTAGTAGGACGGATGCCGAACCGGTATTTGAAAAAATAATAGAAAAAGAGGTATGAATGTCGTACCTTGCAATATTTTTTTTTCGGGTTTTTATAACCTCCAATTATAGTTTATCTAAAATGAACTTTTTGGATAAGTGACTTATCCAAAAATATATTCTAAATTAACGACCAAATAACTATTATTATTATGGAATAGACTTTTAGATACAAAAATACTTTCTAAAAATTGTTCATTATCAAGTTTGGAAGACATACATCTATATATAACAAACAAGACTATTATTTATCCACTCATATACCTTAATTGGATCAGACAATTCCTAATATTTTGAGCCACGACAAAAAGATTTATTGGCTTTTTAAATTTTAATTTAATTTTTTTATATGAATTAGACCTACGGCTGAATTTTCAGTGCGGTCCAAATCAAATTTAACAAGATCACTTCAAGATCCAATGTGGTCCGATGACCGTACTCGTCCTAGGGTAGCTACGTCCATGGGGATGGTATACATGTAACTAAAGTTGGCAGTGGGGTGGGGAATCCCCGTTCCCTGCGGGGATCCGCCCCGGCAGGCGAGATTCCCGAAATTTCCCCGTGGGGACGGGATGGGGAATTTTTCTCCTGTTAGCGCGGGGGCGGGGATGGGGATCATACTCCCCGCCTCGTTCCCCACGGGGAACCGCATATTAAATATATAATATATTATTTATAATATTATATAATATGTTATAAATAATCCATATTAAATATAAAAAATGACAAAATATTTAATTTATTTTTTAATGAGTGGTTCATTAGTTTTTTATATAATTTATTAATATTAAAAATAATTATTTTCATATAATAAAGTAATTTTTTGCAAAAAAAATAAAATTAAAACGGGGAGCGGGGATTCCCCGCGGGGATGGGGGGAAATTTTCCCCGTTTGTATCGTGGGGACGGGGACGGGGATTCCCCGCGATCGCGGGGACGGGGATGGGGATCGCTCCCCCACCTCCGCCCCGCCCCATTGACATCCCTACATGTGATGGTAGTTGAGCACAAATTGATAATAGAAAGTGAAATATTGATATTACTATGTATGATTTAATTGCATTTATAAAATAATAATAATAATTATTATTATTATTTTATTTTTATTAACTACATTAGAGACGTTTGACTACATGGATAAGTAATGATAAGGCTTATTATCAACCTATTACCGTTGTTTGGAAGTTGGTTTAGGGCATATATATGATTCAATCTTAGGAAGGAATTAGTTGCGATTGATAAATTATCACTCTGATTCTCGTATTATACAATCCACGCTTGTCCATGTTTGTACATTAGGTTGCGATTGGATATACTTTTATTTTGGAAAAAAAAAATATGCTAGAGGACAGTGTGAAAAAATTGTTAGGGAAACTAAAAAGTTTTTTGGAAATGTAAAAGTGTAACAATAAAAGATGATGTGATATTGATAAGTGTCATTTTGTACACATTTCGTGTTATTAATTTAATAGTTTTTGAATTGTTTTGTTAGAAAAATCATAGTTTCTCAAGTATTTCGTAGCATTTCATCGTGTGATGTGTTTAACATTATAGGTGGAGCAATTTGGAGCAATATGAAGCCAATATTAATTGAAAAAAGGCAAGAAAATCACTCAACATGACTTGGGGTGTCAAGTAACATGGCCATGTTCAAAAAGAAGGAAATAAATTGGATAAAAATTGGAAAAAGGATCCAACGGCCAAGCCGTGTCACCAAACACGCCATGTTGAAGGGGATCAAAAGAGGAAGAAAAACCGCACAAAAACAGGCGAACACGGACACGGCCTGGCGTGTCGTACATAACACGGCCAGAGTGTCGCACTAACACGGCCGTGTCGGACAATTCTTGACAAATTTTGTGCAAAGACGGCCTGGCCGTCTTTGCCAACACTGGCGTGTCAGGGACCTCTTTTTGCAACTTTTCTTTGCGGAATTTGGGAAAACTCACCAACCAACCCATTTTGGCCACTTTTGTACACTTTTCACACCCTATTTTTTTGAAACATGTCTCCATGTCCCCTCCTCATCACTTGAATACAAGAATTCACCAACCAACAAGGAAAATGGAGGCAATTGTTTAACAAAAGAAAGTACTATCAATGTATTGGTTGCCTATAAAAGCCAAGGGTTGAAGTTGGGAGAGAAAATTCATTAGATACTCAGGAAATATTCATTGTATTCACTTCATTAAGTAGAATTGGGATCAAGAGGTCTTGGAGAAGAAAGCTTGGGGCAACATTGGGGAAGAAGGCTTGGAGCAACATCATCATTCAAGAAAGAAGTCAATTGAGATTTTGAGAAAGATAAGTACACCATGTCTATAATATTTACATCTCCTTGTGTAATTTACTCTTTTGTCAAGATCATGAGTAGCTAAACTCCTAGTGTTTGAATGTAATGAACTCAGAATGGATTTGTGATTAAGGTGTGTATGTTTTTAATAAAATCTTCATATTTTGTGTGATTCACTTATATTATGCTTCGTTCATTCGAATTGATATATGCGCAATATTGATTTGAAGTTTATTTTTTCATCAGGAAATCGAGAGATTCATGGTGAAATAGAACTATATAAGTGAAAAGAGTTGCATGCAATCCTAGATATAGGACGACATAAATCTTCCGGATTAGGGTCAAACCTAATATGGGAATTCACAAATCGTTATAATCTTTGTCTTGGGGTTTTAACTAGAAAGAGATTTCAGTTAATCAACTTGAGATTAGGAGTTTTTCGCCTTGAGAAAGGGTTTAACTTAAATTGGGAATTTCTACGGTCCACAAGACATGAGATTTTATTAAAAGAGGTTGGTTTTTGCTTAAGGGCTTACGGTTGTATTTTTAACTTGTCAAATCACAAAAACATTCTAGAGGATTTACATTCAAACACATTTCTATCTCTTGATTTCTTATTTTACAAATCTTCCTTCATTTTTATAATTTATAATTTGTTTTCCTTTTTCATCAAACAAAAACTCGAAAATTGTTATATTAAATAACAAAAAAAGCGGTAATTATTAGTACTTACAATCCTCGTGGGAATGACACTTGGTACTCAATAATCTATACTATAAACGATAGGTGCACTTGCCTACGGTTTTAAAGGTAGCTTTTGAGCCATCAAGTTTTTGGCGCGTTGCTGGGGATTGTAATATTAAGAACGCTTTATTTTTGTTAATTTAATCATTTTTTTTATTTTTTATTTTTTTACCATTATCTTTCTTTTTATCTATGTTTGTAAGTCTTGGTTTATACTTATCCTCTTTGTTTACCGCAGTGTATGCCTACTCGTCGCCGAATTTGGAAGCGCGACACCGCCGGTAGCAACACAGAAGAAAGTACTAACACAGACCACGAAGAGGATACTAACGAAAGTAAAGATTTCGTCATGGAGGATGAACAAAGAACTATGTATGACTATGCCAAACCATCCATGGACGGCACGTCATCTAGCATCGTAAGGCCCATTTGTTGTCGCCAATAATTTTGAAATCAAACCGAATGTCATTCAAATGGTGCAACAATTCGTTCAATTCGACGGCCTACCAGACGAAGATCCGAATAATCATATCGCAAATTTCCTCGAAATTTGCGATACATTCAAAATAAATGGGGTGTCTGATGATGCCATCCGTTTACGCCTATTCCCATTTACTCTTCGGGGACGGGCTAAACAATGGCTAAATACTTTGCCAAAGGGAGCGATTACAACGTGGAACATCATGGTCGAAAAGTTCCTTTTGAAATATTTTCCACCGCCAAAATCGCACGATTGAGGAATGAAATCTCTTCATTCACTCAAGAAGATGACGAGACCTTGTACGACACTTGGGAGAGATTCAAAGAATTGTTGCGGAAATGCCCACACCATGGCCTACCTATTTGGATGCAAGTCCAAACATTTTATAATGGGCTACTTTCTGCAACAAGACAAATGATCGATGCGGTGTCGGGGAACTCTTAATAACAAAACGGAAGCCGCTCAAGATTTGATTGAGGAATGGCCATGAACGGCTACCAATGGCAATCCATACGAGGTAAAACTAACAGTGCGTTGGTGTGTATAATGCAGAATCGGTAGTTACGCTCGCCGCACAAAGGTTGAAGCGTTAACCCAAAAGATCGATGATTTGGCAATTCTAAACCACCACCACCGCATGTTTTATCTTGTGAAACTTGCGGAGGATCGCTATAATCATCGGGATTGTCACACACAATTCCTCATCTTGAACATGCTAATTACGTTGGGAATCAAGGCGAAATTACCCAAGTAATCCTTACAAAGAACACATATAATCCTGGGTGGCGACAACATCCTAATTTTGGTTGGGAAATCAAGGCCCGACCACGACTAATTCAATCCCGATCTACACACGTCTCGATTTCACCAAATCAAGGTAAACCTAACTTGGAAGATCTTATAACAAAGTTTGTGCAATCACGAGATACCCGATTCGTGGTGGAAACATCCTTGAGAAATCAAGAGGCATCTATCCATAATCCATAACTGGAAAACCAAATAGGCAGATTGCGAAGATGATTTCCGAAAGGCCACAAGGTAGTTTAGGGTAATATCGAGCCAAACCGAGGGAGCACGTAAAGGCAATCACCATCGAGTTTTCCACATGAGCATGATTATGCCAATGCCGCCATGCAAAAATACGTGGAGGATGACATGCCCAAAGAAAATCTCATGAAAAAGGAGGTTGCGAATCAAGCCCAAGATCCCTTAGGAGTCTAGCAGAAGAAGATAGAAGGGAGGACAAATTTGGTAAGTACCTTAATTCTTTCAAACAATTACATGCCAATATTCCATTTGTTGACCCTCCTTCAAAGCATGTTAGGGATCTTAATGACATCATTCCTAGTGAAAATAAGCTTAACAAATTATCAAATGTGCAATTGAATGATAAATGTCCTTCCAATGAACTACCACAAAAATTTAATGATCCAGGAAGCTTTATTATCCCTTGCACAATTGATGATTTACCTGTTGATAGGGCACTAGCCGACTTGGGAGCTAGTATCAATGTGATGTCTTATGAAACATTTAAGCATGCGGGATTAAGTGAACTTAAACCTATTAGGATGGACATTCAATTAGCCGATAAATCGATTAAACATCCTAGATGTATTATTCATGATGTGTTAGTCAAGATTGATAAATTCGTGTTTCCAGTCGATTTCGTTATTCTTGACATGCATGATAATATAGAAGTTCCCTTAATTCTAGGACGCCCATTTTTGGCTACCGCAAAATCTCTCATTGATGTGCATGATGGAAAACTTATTTTGAGAGTAGGGGGTGAACAAGTTATCTTTAAAATTCCTTTGAGAAATCCTATAAATGATACTTGTTTTCCTATAAACTTGATTGAGACAAGGATAAATGATTCTTTGCTTGATATGTCTTCTAATAAATCCTTGAAAGTATGTGATGTTCAATGTGCAAAAGTTTCCACGAGATAAATCCCATTTTGAGAATAACATGCGGAAAAATAGGACCATGAAGGTCAATTGTTCGAAAATCGTACGGGTGGCGATGTTGTTCAAAGAGATAAATTTTTCATAAGTTCAAGGCTCGCCCGATTAAATCTTCACATTTAGGTGAAATGGTCCGACTATCTGACGTTAAAGCGCTAGGGGGAGGCAACCCGATGTTTGTGTGCAATTGTTTTCATTTATTTATTTTTATTTTATTTTATTTTCTTTCAAAATAATCACAAGTCCTTAGAGTCATTTTCAAATCTAAAAAAAAAAAAAACTCTTGAACATCTTCTTGGTTGTCCTAATTGGGAATATTTGAGATTTCACGGTATTCGAGTTGTGTGTTGCTTAACTTTGATTAGGTATGAAGATGCCGTTGAAGGTCCCGTACCAAAACAACCCAATGGTCGCTCAACACCGATTCCACTATTGTAGTAAGGTCGTATTTTTCTTTTTTTTTCCCACCTCTTTTATACATTCTAATTTCTTTGTTTTTTTAGTGTTTTGTGTGTGTTTGTCCATTTCTTTCTTTCACATTGAGGACAATGTGAATCTTAAAGTTGGAGGTGGGTACAATAACATTTTCGGAATGCTTGTGTGTTTGTTTTCAAGAGATGTGATTTTTTATTTTTTTTACAAATTGAGTATTTTCTAGTCAATAACTTGGCCCAATTATACCTATATTAACTTGTTAATTTGTGTTTTCAATGTGAAGCAATTGATTGTCTAGGATAGATTGACGTGGATGCGGGCTAAATTTTGACGAGATTTCCAACACCATAAATACTTGATGTGTTAAGGCATATACGACGATACTTAGTGCTATGAACTTCCGAGAACTCATGATTTAGTAGTGGTTAACTAGTTGTTAAACCAAGCTTGTGAATAAAAAAAAAAAAAAAGAGAAAAATGAAAAAAAAAAACGGACCAATCGAGGTTATACTCCTCTATTTGTTGTTGCTTAGTAACTAGGAGCATTCATGAGCCCCATGTTTGTCTTTTACGTAAAACGGCGACACGGATATGAGTATGGGAAACCACCCTAGGAGTGTTTGAACAGAAATTCAAAATATAAACCTAGTGGAAGCATGTCTCGAAAGGTCCCAAAAAAAAAAAAAAAAAAAAGAGAACGAAAAAAAAAAAGAGGAGAATGAATACTCCTTGACTTCTCATTCCAATAAAGTTCAAGAAGCTTGGTTATATGACTAGTAAGCTAACTACTATGATCCATTGAGTTCTTGTATTTTCATAGCATTATTGAATTGAAGTTGTTCATAACTATCAATATTTGTGGCGTGATGATTTCAAGTCTCAATAATGCCTACTGATATTACGGTCTTTCTTGACAGTCGATCACTTTGCAAAATAATTTTTTTTTTACTGAATGGTTAATTCGGGTTGAGAAGGCTAAGAACTTGACTGCTTGTGTTCAATGTGTTGAAAAAAAAAAAAATTGTGTTGTGATTTATTGAATCCTTCTTTTTGATATAATGTTTTGCTTGAGGACAAGCAAAGTTCAAAGTTGGAGGTGGTTTGATAAGTGTCATTTTGTACACATTTCGTGTTATTAATTTAAAAGTTTTTGAATTGTTTTGTTAGAAAAATCATAGTTTCTCAAGTATTTCTGTAGCATTTCATCGTGTGATGTGTTTAACATTATAGGTGGAGCAATTTGGAGCAATATGAAGCCAATATTAATTGAAAAAAGGCAAGAAAATCACTCAACATGACTTGGGGTGTCAAGTAACATGGCCATGTTCAAAAAAGAAGGAAATAAATTGGATAAAAATTGGAAAAAGGGTCCAAAACGCCAAGCCGTGTCACCAAACACGGCCATGTTGAAGGGGATCAAAGAGGAAGAAAAACCGCACAAAAAAAGGCCCGAACACGGCTGGCCGTGTCGTCTAACACGGCCGTGTCGCACAACACGGCCGTGTCGGACAATTCTTGCAAATTTTGTGCGGCAAAGACGGCTGGCCGTCCGCCAACACTGGCGTGTCAGGGACCTCTTTTTGCAACTTTTCTTTGCGGAATTTGGGAAAACTCACCAACCAACCCATTTTGGCCACTTTTGTACACTTTTCACACCCTATTTTCTTGAAACATGTCTCCATGTCCCCTCCTCATCACTTGAATACAAGAATTCACCAACCAAGGAAAATGGAGGCGATTGTTTAACAAAAGAAAGTCTTATCAATGTATTGGTTGCCTATAAAAGCCAAGGGTTGAAGTTGGGAGAGAAAATTCATTAGATACTCAGGAAATATTCATTGTATTCACTTCATTAAGTAGAATTGGGATCAAGAGGTCTTGGAGAAGAAAGCTTGGGGGCAACATTGGGGAAGAAGGCTTGGAGCAACATCATCATTCAAGAAAGAAGTCAATTGAGATTTTGAGAAAGATAAGTACACCATGTCATAATATTTACATCTCCTTGTGTAATTTACTCTTTTGTCAAGATCATGAGTAGCTAAACTCCTAGTGTTTGAATGTAATGAACTCTAGAATGGATTTGTGATTAAGGTGTGTATGTTTTTAATAAAATCTTCATATTTTGTGTGATTCACTTATATTATGCTTCGTTCATTCGAATTGATATATGCGCAATATTGATTTGAAGTTTATTTTTCATCAGGAAATCGAGAGATTCATGGTGAAATAGAACTATATAAGTGAAAAGAGTTGCATGCAATCCTAGATATGGGACGACATAAATCTTACGGATTAGGGTCAAACCTAATATGGGAATTCACAAATCGTTATAATCTTTGTCTTGGGGGTTTTAACTAGAAAGAGATTTGATTAATCAACTTGAGATTAGGAGTTTTTCGCCTTGAGAAAGGGTTTAACTTAAATTGGGAATTTCTACGGTCCCACAAGACATGAGATTTTATTAAAAGAGGTTGGTTTTTGCTTAAGGGCTTACGGTTGTATTTTTAACTTGTCAAATCACAAAAACATTCTAGAGGATTTACATTCAAACACATTTCTATCTCTTGATTTCTTATTTTACAAATCTTCCTTCATTTTTATAATTTATAATTTGTTTTCCTTTTTCATCAAACAAAAACTCTGAAAATTGTTATATTAAATAACAAAAAGACGGTAATTATTAGTACTTACAATCCTCGTGGGAATGACACTCGGTACTCAATAATCTATACTATAAAACGATAGGTGCACTTGCCTACGGTTTTAAAGGTAGCTTTTGAGCCATCAGATATAAAAACAGTAAAATTATAATTGAATATAATTGATAGTCAGAAAAATATGTGTGTGATAGTGAAATTAATAGAAAAATATATAATAATAATTTTTTTTTGAAAAGTAGGTAGATGTGAATGGTGTAAGAAAAATAAGAATAAATAAATATATATTCTTTTTAAATTTTTTGGCAGATAATCATATTTTTAGTAAAAAAAAAAGATTCTTTTTTTTTTTTTGAAAAAAAAGATTCTACGGTGGAACCAAAAGTGAAAATGCTAGAGTACAATACTAATGCACTAGTTTTCCATATTCCATTTTATGAGTACGAAAAGGCCATCTAGCCCACGAGGGTATTATTGCCCTTCAATTTTATTATTTCTTTTAGGACATTGCCCTTCAAAATTTATTAATTTACATCTGTCGGCAGGAATTTGGTCTCTTTCAAATAATAAAATTTGCACAACTAACAAAAATTAATTGCATATATGTATATAGGAAGATTTAATTTAGTTCAAGAAATTTTTACTCAAATCATAAAACTGTAAGATTGTTTTTAACGATTCTATTTCATAAAAAAACTCTTACTCAAAATCAGTTCTGCGGTTCAACTTTTTGAACGTATTTATTTGACATTCTAAGGTCATGTTTGTTTTCATTTTTCAGTGTTTCATTGCCATTTTCTAACTATTCATATGTTATAATTTTTATTGTCGGAAATTTGGTTTTGGTAAAATGAACAATGACCAGATTCTAGTATATAATACATGTGGATGAGCACCAGCGGGGTCACACGCTCGCGCGCTCTCGCCAACTTGTGCGCGGCTTTAACTAGTTTTACAACTCAAAAATAGGCTCGACCTATATTCAAGTGACCATTGGTAGCTCAAGTGAACCTGAACATTGCAGATATCTAGATTCATGTAACAATCATGAGTCATGAGTTATAACTCCTGAAATACAAGGGTCATATGTAGAGATGTCAATGGGTCGGTATAGACTAGGTCCGCCTGGACCCTAGGTCCGACCCATTAAGAAAATATAATACTCATACCCACCCCGACACACCTCATTTTAGACACATACCCACCCACCCACGAGTTTTTTTGTTTCTAGCGGGTAAGATCCGTTAGACCCATTAAACCAGAAGCCAACTTTATATATTGGCGAAATTAAAATGTAAGATTTTTACTCAAAATAGTGCACTCAAAACTAATTATGATATTTATATAATTTTGTAGATATTATGTGAATTATGAAATAAACAACAACATATATAAATAAAGAGTTTTGAACAACAATATATTCATTTTTATATAAACTACAAAAATAAAATAAATAAAAATAAAATAAAAAAAAAATATATGGGTCAGGTATGGATCGGGTTCTACCATACCTGTTACCCGACCCATACCCGCATGGGTTTAAAAATCAATAAATGTTACATGTCTCATATCCATTTATTGGACCCATACCCGCCTCAAATAAGGCGAGCCTGGTTCGGGTCCGAGTCTTACCCGGACCCATTGCCATCTCTAATCATCTGCAGCTTGTAACATCTGGAGGTTACACCTATAATAGTTATTCCAATTGATGCCCACTCTCGTATTATTATTCCCAGAGCTACCCAAGTATATGCATTCACACACCCATGTATACATTGGTTGTGTTGATCTAAGAATATAGACGCAGTGGGTATCATCGATTAACCCAATCATTCTTTTGTAAGTGTTGATTTTGATTCCTATGTATAAATAAGCTTAGATGTGCATTGCAGATAGCGTTGCCGTCCGTGCAAGATGCACATTATTTCAATCTTCATTTGAAATCGCGAAAATCCAGTCAAGTCATGTGACAACAATTTGTTTATTTTTAAGCACTTTTTCACATGAATTTGATTGTTTAGAGAAGGGCACCGTAGAGAAACCGTAAATAGACCACCGCACCGAATAACACGGGTTTGTATGATTATCGTCAATTCGTCACTAAGTTGTCAAAACACATCACCAAGATTTTAGCGGTGGTGGGGACAAAAACCCGTTTTCAATACGGATGAAAGATTATCTTAGCTAAAAACCCCATTGTGTTCATATTCATTATTATTTTAGAAGAAATATTTTTTGTAAAATATTTTGAATTCTATTTTATATTATCAGAAAATATTTGGCAAGTTATTTTAAGAAAACATTTCAACATATATATTTATATATATGCTGCGAATATTTTCTGTCAAGGATCAGCATCAAATACACAAATTGACAAGCCTCAAGATTGTTCTATTGGTAGTTAAGTTAGTTATAAATGATAAGTTAGTTTACATTCAGTTTTGTATATTGTTATAGATGGATATCTTTGTATAAATAGATAGAGTATGTACATTATAATTCACTCATTCAGATTCTAATAGAATTCTCACAGATTTCTTTCTACTTTTCTATCATCAAGATTGGTTCTTCTTTTATCAAGAACTCACCTTCAATATGGTATCGATTTTACGAGTTGTAATCGAGTTCATCACGTTTCTCCATTTTCTCTGCTGATACTCTGCTTTGCATACTCTCATCATGTAATTTGCTTTGAATCTTGAATTCATCATGGTTGCCAATCCTCCTCACCCTACAAATCCTCCATTGTCAACCCTCCAAATCCTGTGATGATTTCACCTCTCCATACTTTCTCCATCCAAGTGACAATCCCAAAGTGCTATCATTGTCATGAGCCCTTCGGTGAAAATTATGTTTCTTGGAAGCGGATCGGTGGCCATGGCATTGAATGTCAAGAACAAGACAGGCTTTATAGATGGTTCTCTACCCATGCCTTCCCCTGTCATCTACTCCTATCTTGCATTCATCATGGCAGCGGGCCAACAACTTAGTCTTTCTTGGATCTTAAATTCAATTTCAAAGGATATCGACGAGTTTACTATACATTAATTCGCACAAGAAGTTTGGGAGGAACTTAAAACCGGATATGTGCGTAGTGATGGCCCCAGGGTGTTTCGAGTTGGAAAGATCTCTCGATTCGATTTCTCGGTACTAATTCAATTACTACTTACTATAATCAATTTAAAGGGTTATGGGATGAATATATTAGCTTGGACCCATCCCTAAATGTTCTTGTGGGCAATGCAATGTAATATTCTTCTTTAATGGCCGCAACTCAACACTCACCGATTCGATCATGAAATTCTTGGTTGGTTTGCATGAGTCTTATGCACCAATTCAAGCCAATTATTGCTCACTTCCCCTTTACCATCTTTGGCCAAAACTTACTCTCTTTTACTCCAAGAGGAATCTCAAAGAGTCCGCATAATACTTCTTCTTTGAATCAAAATATGGATTCTATGGCTATGCTTAGTTAAGCAATCAAGTAATCCAAGGATCACTCAATAAGGACAAAAAGAAGCCAAGATGTTCTCATTGTGGGTTCTTTGGACATACGATGGACAAATGTTTTCAACTCATAGGGTACCCTCCGGGTTGGAAAGGACCAAAAGGCCCTAGAAATGCTAAAGATAGGGACACCGCCAATGTTAATCTTTCTTTGTCACATCTCAAGATGTTGAGCATTGATAATTCTATGTTCTCTCCGAGAAATGGTTGCACAATTTCTAGCTTATGCAAAAGAACAACGATCTTGTAAGTCCGCTAATGATGCTTTATACGTGCGTGGCTACATCCATATCGGGTAATCCTTCTTGTCCATTGCACCTCATCAACTTCTATTAATCACACTTGGATTCTTGACACAGAGCCATCGACCATATGGTTTATGATAAAACTCTCTTCACAACCCCACCCTCCGAAATTTCTATCCCTATACATCTACCAAATGGTCAAAATACCATAGCCACTCACATTGGTGATGTTAAAATTTACGATAAGCTAATCTTACATAACACTCTTCTTGTACCATCTTTTTCATTCAATTTAATTTCAAGTATCTCGAGTTAGTTAAAGACTACAGATATGCATTGCATTTTCTCTCTCTCACAATGTTTCATACAGGATATGAAAGACCGGATGATGATTGTTTTTCTTTGATCGGCCTAGGTGGTCTTTATCATTTGAAACTCCCCTCTTCTTTCGCTTCTTATTAGCTCGAGATCTTTGCTTTGTGGCATTCTAGACTAGGGCATATTTACGCAAAAGATTAGCTTTGTTACCTCATATTTCTATTAAATGTGAGAAATTTGATTCATGTGATGTTTGTCATCTAGCCAAACAAAAGAGGCTTTCTTTTCATGAGAACTCTTTACTTTCTACACATGCTTTTGAAATAATACATTGTGACATTTGGGGCCCTTCTCTGTTGTTTCTCATAATTGGTTCCAAATATTTTTTAACTTTGGTTGATGATTATACTAGATGTACTTGGGTATACTTACTTCAACAAAAATCGTCAAGGTATAAATTAGAAATTTTCTATAATATGATTCATACTCAATTTCACAAACAAATTGGATATTTAGATCGGATAATGGAGCGAGTTCATGTTGCCTACTTGGTATGCTTCTAAAGGCATCATTCATCAAACAATTTGTGTTGAAACACCACAACAAAATGGTGTTGTGGAGAGAAAACACCAACACCTTCTACGAGTAGCAAGAAAGCATCGATGTTTCGATCCCAAATTGCCTACTTCTTTTTGGGATGAAAGTGTACTTTTGTTGCACACATTATTAACAGGATTCCTACTCCTGTCCTAAGCAACAAATCTCCTTTTGAGAAGCTTTTTGATAAATTGCCTGACTACTCTCATTTAAAAGTTTTTGGTTGCCTTGCTTATGCTTCTACCCTCACTAGAAACAGACACAAGTTTGATCCTAGAGCTTCGAAATGTGTCTTTATAGGCTATCCTATGGCCACAAAGGGATATAAGTTATATGATTTGAACACAAAACAAGTTTTCATATCTAGAAATGTTGAATTTTGTGAAAACATTTTTCCTATTAAACAAGCTCAGGATATTTCAAACTTCAGTTTTGATCCTATCTTTCCTGGTTCTGATACAGAGGCATTTGATTCACATCCCATACAACCCTCAGCTTCCAACACTGACATGCAACTTAGTGCAGATATACACTCAAATACAGATGTACAGCATGTTCAGGACAATTTCACACAGCACAATACAGATGTGCAAGATAATTTAGAACATCACAATACAGATGTGCAGGATCATTTAGATCATTCACACAATGCAGATATACAGGACAATGTTAGAAAATCTTCAAGACAAAGGGCTATACCACATTATCTACAAATTTATGATTGTTCTCTTCCTCCTTCTATCAGTCATAATTCATCTACACAATTTGTATCTTCTTTCAACAGATATCCTATTTCAAATAGTGTTTCTACTACTAATCTTTCTAATGATCACAAAGTCTTTACAGCTAGTATTACTCAAGCAGTTGAGCCTAAGAATTATACTCAGGCAAGCAAAGTACCTGAGTGGCAAGAAGCAATGAAAGCAGAACTCCAAGCTCTTGAAAAGAATAACACCTGGACCTTGACACATTTGCCTGCAAACAAACATTGTATAGGTTGCAAGTGGGTGTACAAAATTAAATACAAGTCCAATGGATCTATAGAAAGATACAAGGCCAGGCTTGTAGCAAAGGGCTATACACAAGAAGAAGGGTTAGACTACTTTGAGACATTTTCTCTGTTACAAAAATCACCATTTGTAAGATTAATTCTTGCTTTATCTGCTATTAAAGGTTGGTTTATTCATCAATTGGATGTTAATAATGCATTCTTACATGGTGATTTATATGAAGAAGTCTATATGAAACCTCCTCCTGGTTATTGTGATGCTAATGATAACAGAGTTTGTAAATTGAATAGGAGTCTATATGGCCTTAAACAAGCCTCTAGACAGTGGTTTCATAAATTAACTTCATGCCTTTTATCTTATGGATTCAGTCAGTCCAAATCTGATCATTCATTTTTCATCAAATCTCATACCAATTCTGTGACTGTTCTATGTGTGTATGTAGATGATATTGTATTAGCAGGTAACAATTTACAAGAAATACAAAATCTGAAAGCCCATCTTCATGACACTTTCACTATCAAGGATCTTGGTACATTGAAGTACATTTTGGGAATTGAGATAGCTAGAAGTTCAAAAGGAATAAGCATATGTCAAAGGAAGTATGCTCTTGACATACTTACTGAAGCTGGCTATCTTGGATGCAAGCCAAGTTCAACTCCTATGGATTCTAAGATTGAGATCAACAACAAAGATGATACATTACTCGAAGACCCCTCAATATATAGAAGATTGGTTGGCAGAATGCTATATCTTACTATAACAAGACCAGAGTTATCATACAACATTCAAACTTTAAGCCAATTCATGTCAAAGCCCACTAAAGTTCATCTAGCTGCTGCTCACAGGATTTTAAGATACATCAAAACAAATCCAGGAAAGGGTTTATTCTATTCTTCAAAATCAGAACCTCAACTTAAAAAGGCTATTCGGATGCAAATTGGGCAAGGTGTGTTGATACTGAGAAGAAGTGTAAGTGGTTTTGCTATATATACAGGTGATTCCTCATATCTTGGAAGGCTAAGAAACAAGCTACGATCGTGGCTCACCTGGTGCCGAGTCAGAGCGATTGCATTCATCACTTGTGAGATACAATGGATCACATATCTCTACATGATCTTGATTATTCCTACAAAGCCGAGACTAGTATATACAGATAGTAAATCAAGATATTGCATATCTCAAAATGCATGTCATCATGAGAGGACTAAGCACATACAAATTGATTGTCACTTTGTAAGGGAAAAGATTCAAGATGGTCTCATCAAATTGATACACATTCCTTCCTCACAGCAAGTAGCAGACATAATGACCAAACCTCTTCCTCCTAATCTATTTCATTATTTCACGGACAAGTTGGACATGATAGACATTCATGCACCACTTTGCGGGGGTATCAAGGATCAAAGCATCAAATACACAAATTGACAAGCCTCAAGATTGTTCTATTGGTAGTTAAGTTAGTTATAAATGATAAGTTAGTTTACATTCAGTTTTGTATATTGTTATAGATGGATATCTTTGTATAAATAGATAGAGTATGTACATTATAATTCACTCATTCAGATTCTAATAAGAATTCTCACAGATTTCTTTCTACTTTTCTATCATCAAGATTGGTTCTTCTTTTATCAAGAACTCACCTTCAATATTTTCCCAAAACAAATCACAAATCACATCATCGGAATAATTATTAAAACTACTTTTAATTAAATTATCATAACTATGTCGCCATTAATACAACAACAAAAAAATTTAGTGGAGTTGGGTGGGTTCTTGAAGCTAAATGCGTCAAGTTGAAATTCTCACATCTGCATTACTTGGTCGAGTCACCTGTGCGGTTTACCTGACTGGTGTGGTTACAGGCTATTGCGTTAAGCTCGAGAGTTTACCTAACGCACACAAATGATAGTGCTTGTGGTTTCCTTCGTAAAGAATGAATTACCAGGGTTGCGATTGGATGTGGAAGAGATTCCTTTTTCGTTTCGCTGGAATTGTTTTTTGACCAAACATTCGATTGTTTATGAAAATTTTCAGAAAATATACTATTTTCTCACTTTTGATTTTTCTCATTTTTTCTCTTATCAATCATATCTACACATTTTTCACAAAAAACTAATTATTTTACACATTCTCCCACAAATTTCACTATTCACTCACTCACACATTTCTAACTACCAATCATATTCAATCATTATTTTACTATTTTTAAATTAAATCAACTTTCATCATTACTTTTTCATCTCACATCCAATCACACTATCAAAATTTATTTTTTTTCTTCCAATTTTTCTTTTATCACAATTCTCTAACAAAATAAAAAATTTCAAAATGAAAGCATATCCAATCGCGCCTTGATTTTTCTTATTTTTCTTTATGTTTCTTTAGTACTTGAATTAAGTTGAGTTGAATATTTAATTGTTAAACAATTTGTAGGTCCCATTATAGTAAGAAAAATTATTATTTATTAGTTAGTGCATTTAACTATTTCAAAATGGAAAATTTTCAAAATGAAACCATATCCAATCGCAGTCTTTCATTTTGAAAATTTTCATTTTCCTAGAGAATAGTGGTATAAAAAATTTTGGAAGAAGAAAAATGAATTTTGATAGCGTGATTGGATGTGAGATAAAAGCGTAACGATGGAAGTTGATTTGATTTAAAAATAGTAAAATAATGATTTAATATGATTGGTAGTTAGAAATGTGTGAGTGAATGAATAGAGAAATTTGTGGGAGAATGTGTAATAATGATTAGTTTTTTTGTGAAAAAATGTGTAGATGTGATTGATAAACGAAAAATGAAAAAAAGTGAAAGTGAATGAAAGAATAGTATATTTTCTGAAAATTTTCATAAACAATCGTATGTTTGGTGAAAAAAATTCTCTAGCGGAACAAAAATGAAATTTATTTCATATCCAATCGCAGCCTAATGACTTGGCCGGATTTGTCACCATTTTTGGTATCATTTTTTTCTACCCAAAAAGATATACCTTTTGACATTTTTTATGGAACAAAATTACTTTTTGACTTTAAGACAGTGTCTCAGGCCTCTTATCGCTACCACCAATGTAAATCACGAGATAATACGTACTGATCAGTATTTTTGGTGGGGTTAGCTAACGTACAACTAAATTCTCCTAGAAAAAGGAAACAAGTATATCTAATCCTTTTAGTGTGTTTAGATCTTTTTTTTTTGATCGGCAATGTGAGTTTAGATCTTGATTACATAGAAAAGAGAGAGAGAAATAAAGAAGAAAACTCTCTTTGGCTTTAATTGGAAACATAAATATTTGTACAAATACAACTATTAATGTACTTAATATTAAATGGAACTAAAAAATAGCCATTAATCTCGTGTGGAACAGATTCTCACTGAAATATTATGGGTTTACGTGGGAGGCTTCTGTTGGGCTCTCTTCCTCAAAATCCTGTCACTCGCGCACATATCTCAATTTACATACTATCGCTTTGGGTCGAGCCTACAGCGACTGATCCAAAATTAGTCAATGCAAGCCTCAATATCTGAATTAAAAAAAAAAAGCCATTCAAAAAGGGTAAAACACAAAATTGAATATTATATACTGACCCCATTTAGCTATCAAACAATTTTTCCAGCGCCTGTAACTTTTCTTGCCATCCCTACCTGTCAATCTAGTTTTTTCCACAAACTTTTTCTAAAGATTCTATACTTGCCTTCATCACAGTACCTTTGTATCACCTTTGTGTATGTATAAACACACACACACACACACACACATATTCCATACATGCACATATAAAAATCTTTAATTTGCCCTGCAAAAAAAAAAAAAAGAACACCCCACCACTATTCACTCCTCCAAACACTGCTTTACTTATCATACCACCACCATAATTACTTCTTCAAGGACAATTCTTTTTTCTTATATATATATATTTTCTGCTTCCCACCCCTTTCCTTAACCCCAAGAAAAAAAATCTACCAGATTCACAAAATCTGTGCCTGGTGTATAGATTTGGTCTTTAGCTTTTAGCTTAGACACATTAAATCTGTACAATAAGTAGAACAATTTTTTTTTTCAAGATTTGGTCTTGAAAAGTGAGGCTGATGGGATTTTGGGTCGTGATTTGTGTTTTGTGTGTTTTGAGCAAATGGGGTGTTAAAAGTTTTGAACTTGATGAGGTTTTCAGAAGAAATAGCTCAGATGTGTCATTCTTGGAGTCTAGGTCACTTTTGGAGTCTGTTTATGGAGTCTCTGCTGCAGCTGTTCCACCCAATGCTCTCATGGTGGGTCTTACTCTTGTTCAAGGAGCTGCTGCAAAAGGGGCTGGTAAAATTCCTGGGATTTTCCCCTTTTCTTTTTTTTTTTTTTGAAATATTTTTTTTGGTATTTTATATAATAATGAGGGTTTTAATGTAATTCTGTTTTATCCTTGTTTATAGTTTTATTTTTTTAGTTTCCTTTGTTTCTTGATTTGTGTTGGTGTTCTGTTCTCTGATGCCCTTATGATTCTCCTTCTCTGTTCAATGAAGCTTCAATTTTTTTCTTTAATTATGGGATTTTCATTTCATTTTTATTCCTTTTTTCACTTTTTTTTTTAATTCTAGTTTCCATTGTTTGATGTATTTTTTCTTAAATTTTCGTGATGCACTTATTGTTGATTCATCTATGTTGTGGTGAATGCTTCAATTTTGTGTTTTCCCCTGCTTTTGCTTTTTCGGTTTACTATTTTTTTAGGGATAATTACAAAAACACCCCCCGAGGTTTGGGCTAATTACAGAAAAACCCAAAGATGTTTCAAAATTACAAAAAACATCCCTCAAGTTTGATTTGTCTTAAATTGAAGGGGGTAAATGTAATATTTTTATAGTTGTCAATGGGTTTTCTGAAATACTTTTTTGCTTCTGAAGGGGAAAATGTAAAATGAAATCAAACCTTAGTGGGTTTTTGTAATTTTAAAAAACCTTTGTTTTTTTTTTTGTAATTAGCATGAACCTCAGGGGCTTTTTTGTAATTATCCCTTTTTTTATTTTAATAAAACTAGATCTAGTGTTGGAAATAATTATGTACATTGGGGAGATTTAATGTTGGAAATAATTATGTGTTTATGCTTTTGTGAGGGTAATAAGTGGGTTGGTTTTGTTTTCAATTTTCCAGTTGTTTAATGCATGATATGGTCCACCATGGAGTAAACTTGAATGAGACTCTTTTTTGTTGTGTAGTATTGATGTTACACTTCATCATTAATCAGTACAGGTATATGCATTAAATTCTGCTGAACTATCTTTTCTGGTGGCTTTTTATAATTGCTATAGGTAAAAATTTCTTTTTTAAGAGTTACTTGCTGTAATTTTATATATAGGCTATTAGATGTGTGCATTTCTGACAATTTTAAATGCTAGTTGACAAATAATTAATTCTACCTTAGTTTATTTTGGAAAATAGGCTAATTTTGTGCATAACTTTGCAGTATGTTTGGATGGAACATTACCCGGCTATCACTTGCATCGTGGTTTTGGGACGGGAGAAAACAGTTGGCTCATCCAGTTAGAGGTTTGTGCATGACTATGGGATGATGGTGCATGTTATCGATTGATATATTCAGAATTCGCACGACAACATTGTCGATAATTTGGATTCTTATGATCACCAGTGTAGGGAGTTTGTGAAATTAGCAGTGTTGCCTAGGCCGAGACGATTTTGTCCAAATCAGTGAAAAATCGCCTCGGCCAAAATTCGGAAAAGAATCGGCCAAAATTAGATAAAATTTAAAAATTAGTATTGTTCCTAGGCTCTAGGTGCTGGGCTGCTGCCCGACTAGCGCCTAGCGATTTCTGCAACCTTGAGAATTAGTACTCGAAATATGTAATAATATACAAGCTTGCTTCTTTTTGCGGTCTGAAGTTCCTTTATTGTTTCTTACTATTTCTCTATATTCGTTTCTCCAAATTGTAGTATATATGAGGTGATTTTAACTTTTTTATACAAATTCTTACTTCTTTAGATAATTTAAAAGTAAACAAATTCGATTGAAGTTTTATACTTTAGTTAGACGTCCAACCTTGTAAGTTACACTATTCACTTGAGATTGATATAGTTCCGGAAAATTATTATAACTAACAAAATCAAATTCATGTCACTTATGTGAGTATACAATATTTACATATGAACCACTGATCAGTCATATACTTGTCGGAGTGAAGCTATTTTTTTTATTCTAGTTTTCGTTCGTCTTATGTAATATTTTCTTTTCAATCATGAACCTCATCTTCCGTGACTTGTGGCAGGGTGGAGGCTGGTGCAACAGTCTTAGATCGTGTATTTATCGCAAAAAGACGCATCGTGGATCGTCAACATACTTTGAGAAAACAATTCCATTTACAGGGATACTTAGCAACAAGGCTGAAGAAAATCCAGGTTCTAATTTATGAAACGTGTGCTTATCACATCAATCACATTACATCATGTTTTCTCCCGCTTCAGATGGCGGTTTTCGTCATTTATATCATTGCAATTTTTTTATGTGCAGACTTTTTTAACTGGAATAGAGTAAAGATACGCTATTGTGATGGCGCTTCGTTTGCCGGGGACAGTGAAAATAAGGTTTGTTTCATTATGTGCCATATAAATTAGGGGTAATTGCAAACCCCCCCGAGGTTCGGGCTAATTACAAAAAAATCCAGAGAACTTTTGAAAATTGCAAAAAAACCTTGAGTTTTGATTTTGATTCCCTCTTACATTTTCCCCCTTCATAAGCAAAAAAACATTTCAAAAACTCCCTTGGTATTTTTAGAAATATTACAGTTACCCCCTTAAATTTAAGACATAATCAAAGATGAGGGGCTTTTTTGTAATTTTGAAACATCTATGTTTTTTTTTATAATTAGCCCAAACCTCAAGGGTGTTTTGTAAATATCCCTAAAAATTATTTTACTTTTTTTTTTTTTTAAATTTCCTATCATATTAAACACATATTAGTTTAGGCTGCAGGGTTGCAGTTTAGAGGACAACGCATATGGCTAGCTGCAATGGAAGAACTGATGTCAAAGGGAATGCACGACGCAAACCAAGTAATTGTCATTACTCGATTCGTGCTACTATATTCTTTTCGTTCTCTGTAATAATAACTTTAGCGTGATATATATTTTGCGTCAGGCACTTCTTTCTGGTTGCTCGGCTGGTGGTCTAGCTTCAATATTGCATTGTGACGAATTTCGAAGTTTATTTCCTGAAAGTACCAAAGTGAAGTGTCTGAGTGACGCTGGATTATTTCTTGACGCGTAATTTCCTTATCTTTTTAATCGTAGCTTTTGGACATATAAATTTTTTGTGGTCTTTTCCCATGTTTTTTTTACGATTATTTATTTTATTTCCTGCAGTGCTGATGTATCTGGTGGACACACGCTCAGAGGTTTCTTTGATGGCGTTGTTAATTTACAGGTACCGATCGATCATATTTGTGAAGAGCAGTAATTTATTCCGACTCTGGCAATTTTTATAAATTGTCTGCTGTGTGTTTTCTGTCAAATTGTTGATACACCCCCTTGTCTCTTGTACACACGTGGGATGTAATTGTAAAATATTTGATGAAGTCCGTAAATTCCGTCAGTTTGAACGGTCGAGGTAAAAATGTAAGATGGAAGCAGACATCAAGAGCATTTTTGTAAGTTTGAAGCTTATATGGGGTTTTATAATGTTGTAAAAAGCGCTAGGCTGAGCCTAGGTGGGGTTAGGCGGGCCTAATTGGGAAAAAAAATCGTAGGCGGACAAGGGGGGCCTAGCGCTCGGGGATTAATCGAGGCTAGGCTGGGATTTTTACAACAGAGGGTTTTATTATAATTACCCCAAACCTCGGGTGGTTTTTGTAATTATCCAGAAAAAATTAATAAGTAGAATAGAAATATGGGAATTATCAGGATTCA
This sequence comes from Rehmannia glutinosa, assembly GCA_016081115.2. Lineage (NCBI taxonomy): Eukaryota > Viridiplantae > Streptophyta > Magnoliopsida > Lamiales > Orobanchaceae > Rehmannia > Rehmannia glutinosa. The sequence goes on from JABTTQ020002927.1 coordinate 835,151, forward strand.
ACAAGTAAAAGAACAATTTCCTACCATTTCTCTTTCACCAATCTATGTTCTCTAATTTATTTGAAAATTTTCTACTTCTCATGTTTTTCACACTAGTCCTTTTAAAATTACATCTTATCTTTTTTTAATGACCTTCCAGTGATATTTGCAACAGTACTAAATTAAAATATACAAATAACCATGTCGAAACATTTAAAAGAGTTGGGGCTTGTATGAATGTATTTCCAAGTCCAATTTCCAATTTCTAGTGGTGGAAAATGAATTTTCAAATTTTATTGATTTTCGTGTGAGAATTGGGAATATGTTTGGTTTGTTGTCTGAATTTCTGTTTGAAAATGAGAATATGTTTGGTTATAGTTTTTCAAATGTATTTTTGACATAAGTTTGCGTGATTGTAGTGTATTTTTACCTAGGTTTGCATAATTGGAATGAAAAACTGTTTGGTTGTGTTTTCAAAAGAATATTTTCCATAAAAAAGCGAAAACTGGAAATGACTTCATTTCTATTGAAAACTTTTGAAACAAACATAAACTTAGCATTTCCTAGCTGCTTATTTGCATGGTAATCTTTCTTTAAAATCCTTATATGAAATTTTTTACGTATCTTAACAGGGTGTTAAAAAATGCTTGCCGAGCACTTGTACCAACAACCTCGACCCAACTTCCGTAAGTCTACTTCTTAATTATGTCCGCCATTGAGCCGCACAATGTCTATATCTGTTGTTAATTTTTAATTTTCTTTCTTGTGTCTATTTCCTCAGTGTTTCTTCCCTCAGAATTTAATTGCCAACATCAAAACCCCGATGTTTATTTTGAATGCCGCCTACGATTCATGGCAGGTAAGAGACATTTCAATATTTTGCTTCTGGTTATAATACAATCTACCACCCGAAAGGTTTAATTGCAATTTTAGTCCTGTAACTTTTAGGGGTTGGCAATTGGTCCTTATGATTTTACCCTTTAATCAAAATAGCAATTCCAGTCATGTAACGTTATGGTCATAGGTATTTTCGGTATTTTGGTTAAAAAACAAGGATATTGGGGTAACAAATGAAATATTGAAACATCCATTTTTTTACCAAAAATCGCTCAAAATCATAGGAGTGGAAATCCCTGTCCCGACACGAATCCGTCACGAAGTTACTGAGAGAAACCCGAACACGACACGACCAACACGATGTTACCAATTTGTCTAAAACGTAGTTATTTTATTTTTTGACTAATTTTTGATGTATTTTAAGCATAACCCAAAATCAACCTAAAACCAAACACAAACCCGACCTGATGATCCGAATTGCCACCCCTACAAAAGCAGAACTTGTCGGACCAAAATTGCACAAATTAGAATTTATGAGATCAAAATTGCACAAAATATAAATTTTACATGATCAAAATTATTACCTAAATAATTTAGAGGACCAAAATTGCTAGCCCCCTATAGTTACGGGACCAATTTAGCAATTAAGCCCACTCGAAAATAAAAATAAAAATTCATATCTGTTTGTTGTTTGTTCAGGTTCAAGAAAGTTTGGCTCCTAAGACTGCTGACCCTAATGGCGACTGGCGTGATTGTAAACTGAACAACGAACGATGTTCAGCATCACAGATCCATTTTCTGCAAGGTATAATGCACCTATACTCCAATAATGTTTTTAAGCTTGCTGATGCGCCTTTGAAGCATGTCCGAAGTTGATCGATAAAATTTATTGTGGAGCAGGTTTTAGGAATCATATGCTGAGTGCAGTAAAAGGCTTTGCAGCCTCGAGACAGAACGGGTTATTCTTAAATTCTTGCTTTGCTCACTGCCAGTCGGAGAGGCAGGATACGTGGTTCGCCGATGATTCCCCCATTATTAACAACAAGGTAAACAAATATTTTACCTTTTGATATTCACACTATAAGAAATGCTTTTTTTTTTTGGAATTAAATAATTCGGTCGAGAAATGTAAATGGTGCGTCATATTTTCCTGTTTGGAGTCTTTGCCATTGCTATAAGCAACATATAAGTTGGTGTTAGGTTGTCTGTCTGTGATACACTATTTTTTACTTTTTTTTTATGTTTTGGGTTGGGTTAGTTGCAAAAAATATCCGGGGTTCAGATTAATCAAAAAAGGACGGGATAATTACAAAAAGAACCCTGAGGTTTGTGGCATTTGTGAAAAAACCCAGAGAAGGTTTCAAAATTACAGAAAACCCTTTGATATTTAACTCCGTCTAAAATGTAAGAGGGTAATTGTAATATTTCTATAATTAATAGGGATAATTACAAAAAAAAACCTCAGGTTTGGGCTAACTATAAAAAACCCAAAGATGTTTCAAAATTACAAAAAGCCCTATCAAGTTTGATCATGTTCTAAATTTAAGGGGGTAATTGTATTATTTCTAGAAATATTAGGGGGGTTTTGAATTTTTTTCTGTATAAGCGGGATCAAACCGATGGTCATGTTCACATCATGTTGATGTACATCATTTTACAATATCAATCATGTAATGGGACATGACTAGAATAACTATCTCAACTCATCGCCGTTTCATCATTTTTTCCATGCATGTGAAAAAACCTATGATGATGATGGTTTTGGAATTTTCATCTCATTTCTCCTTCGTATGAAGGTTGCGTTAGGAAGGGCATCCGGCGTAAAATTTTGCCACTTTGCTTTCTGTGTGAATTTGTAGTGTTAACTAATTTTTGACAATTAATTGACATTATAAACTTCACACCACCAACCCCACATAGTCGGGTGAAGTTGATGATGATGATGATAAGCGGGATCAAACCTCTTGGATTTTTTTGCTATTTTCAAAAACTTCTGGGTCTTTTTGTAATTAGCCTGAACCCCATGGGTGTTTTTGTAATTATCCCTAATTAATATGGCATATTTGAAATGTGTTTTGCTTATGAAGGGATAATAATAATTTTGAAACTTCTCCGGGTTTTTTGTAAATACCCGAAACCTCGTTTTTTTTTAATTAGTTATATCCCATTGCTATTCAATACCCCATTGCTATTCGATTCTAATTTACAAACTGCACCTATTGGAGAGGGTACTTGTTTAGCAAATACAAACTTCAAGGGGTTATTTGTAATCTTGAGAGAGAATTGGATTTTCTGTTGCAAGGTAATTTTTTGTAATTTACTATTTTGTTTTGTCTTCTTTTTTTGAGTCTCATATTTTTCTGTATTCTTGTCAAACCTAGTGATTGATCAACTTGAGAAATACAATAAACGAACCATACGCACATCGTGAAATAATTAGCAGATATCTGTAATGATTTTTTTGAAAGTGTTTTTCCTGGACACCCATCAAATCGTTGTTATAGAAGCATTCTCCCATGGGTCATGAGTCGTTGCAGTGTTTTTGAAGTAAATGTGCCGATAGGGTTAATTACAAAAACTACCAATGAAGTTCAATCTAATTGCAGAAAAACCCTGTTAACTTTCAAAATTACAAGTACCCTTGATATTTGTTTTTATCTTACAAATTGCACATTTTGAGGGGATATTAAGTAAACACAAACTTCAAGGGGTTGTTTGTAACATTTTAAGGAGGTATTTGCAATTTTTAAAAGATAACTGATTTTTTTTGTAATTAGACTTAACCGCATGGGTAGTTTTTGTAGTAACATGTAATGATTCTTGATGGCTGTTCCTTTTTCGATTTATAAAGTGACATACTATTTTATGTTCTTCGTGTTTCACTCTTGAGTAGGTCTTTGTAAGATGGTCGTATGGTACGACTGATTGCATTTTAGGTTAAAAAGTGATACTTTTAGTGTGAACTAAAAAGTATCACCCATCGCACCGTGCGGCCGTCTTACACAAGTTTTTACCTTCACTCTTTTAAGAACGTCGTGTGCTGAATAGTACCTTTCATCGTGTTTCTTTAACTTGGCTAATTAATATATGCAGCCGGTTGCAATTGCTGTTGGAGATTGGTTCTTCGATCGATCGAGTATCAAGGCTATCGACTGTGCGTATCCGTGCGACACAACATGTCACAACCTGGTGTTCAAATGAACCAGGATTACTAGCTTTTCACCTTCTATTCTTAGCTCAATTGATTGAATTATATATATGATAAATGATTCAGCTCCAATTGATGCTGCTGCTATTGTTAGACAATTCATTGAAGGCAATAATTACCTTAATTGCCTAAATATATGAATCTTTGATGTACCCTTAATATATAAAGTTATAATTTTTCAAAAAAAAAAAAAAATAGATAAAATTATAAGACCCTTCAAAGAAAATGAAAACCAATTCTCCAGAATTTACAGGCTCATTTTCTGGCATTTCATTGTGTTTCTTTTGTCCCTTAGTCTTGTTTTGCATTTATTTATCTGGAAACAAAGATGAATTTGTCTTGATAAACTGAACCAAGCTACTCGATTTGAGACCAATCGTTAAAAGCTCGGTTTGTTAACATAATAAATTAAGCTTGAGCAAAGCTACTCGATTTGAGATCAATCATTAAAAGCTCGGTTTGTTAACATAATAAGTTAAGCTCGAACACTTTTTCCCGTTCGATGTGATGTAAAGCTCGGTTTGAACTCGACTCGGTTAGTGAGAAAAGAATAAAATATGCGCAAAAATATCAAGCTACTCGAGTTTGATTCGTGTTCGGCTCGACCAAAGTTCGTTCGAGCTCGATTCGATTAATAATGAAACTAAGTGCAAACACAATTTTTGAAGTTCAATTAAAATTTAAACGGCTCGGCTCGATTCGATTTGTTTACACTCCTATTGATTGTTATGATTGTTATGATTTTCTGGCCTGTCATTATATGTAGAAGGAAAGTATATGATGAGGCAGAGTCTCCTTAGGCGGCTTTCAGTTTTTATTTGTTAGGCAAAATTGCAAATTTGTCCTGTAATTATAAGGCTGTAGCAAAAAAGTCTTGTAACTATACCAGACTCTCGGTTTTGGTCCTTCAAAATACACAATTTGAAAATTATTCTGTAATTATATGAAAATTTCAATTTTGCTACTAATTTCACCGAATTTTAGTCACGTGAGCGGCACATGTAGTATCCAATTATAAGTGAAGTTAGGACCAAAATTGAGATTTTCATATAGTTACAGGACTATTTTGCAAACCATTCTTTTTGCAAACCATTCTTTTTGCAGGACCAGAATGGACCTTTTTGAAAAACGTGATTTTTATAGGATATTTTTGCTATCGCCCTATAATTACAGGACTAGTTTTACAATTTTGCCTATTTGTTATCATAATATATCCAGACAAAGAATCAAACTCTTTTATTATTATATCAAACCCTTTTATTATTATTATTTTTATTATATATTATTATTATTATTATTATTATTATTATTATTAATGGCAAATCATGAGTGTAATGAAAATTATTTATGACTTTTGTCCCCCAAAAAAGTCAAATTTCATATTGGAAGTCCACTGTGTGGAATCAGTTTCTGTGCATAACCTCATGTGGAGAAAGTTGGAAATCATACAAAAAGATTATGAGAATCTTTCTAAATAAGATATTTGTTTGGAATGATAATGGGATATTCTTTTTCTATCTTGTTCTCTTTGTGTAATTTTCAAGAAGTTTTGGAAATAGAAGTTTTTAGGCAATTATATGATGTGATTGTGTTATGACATGAACCCATATCATAACTTTCACACTCCATTTCAAAGAAATTGATTGGAAAAAGATTGTGGATAGGGGAGGAAAAAAGATAGGGATAATTACAGAAAAACCCTTATGGTTTGGGCTAATTAAAAAAAACCTAAAGGTTTTGGAAAAATACAAAAAAACATTTAAGGTTTGATTCCGTCTAACATTTTTCCTCTTTATAAGCAAAAACACATCAAAAACCCCATGATATTTATAAAAATACTACAACTTCCCCTTTAAATTTAACACATAATCAAACGTGATGGGGTTTATTATAATTTGGAAATATCTCTGGGTTTTTTTGTAATTAGCCCAAACCTCAGGAGTGTTTTTATAATTATTATCCCAAAAAGATATTGAGAATTAAATATTCAGTAAAAAACTAAGAATACAAAACTTTGTATTAAGATTCAAAATTATTCAATTTTCCAGACATGCTTCATAGACTTTCTAGACACCATTTTCAGCCGAGACGAGTTTTTTTTAGTGATTTGGACAAAATTGCCTCGGACTAGCTAGGTGCACCGAGCGCCTAGCGGGCCGCCACGTCGATTTTTATGACACTGCTTATATATATAAACATAAAATTTTAAAAAGGTTTTGTTGCCATTGTATAGCAGACAGTTCAATCATTGCTAGCTATCTTTGAAAATAGTTGCCATGGAAAATCCTACACAAATCTTTCAAGTTTTCTATCTTACATAAACATATACCAATTTTATCAAACTTTTTACTGGCACCAGTACATGAGAAAAAATCATTCTTTTAACAAATTCTAAATCCACAAAAATGGACAGCAAAAATAGAAATATTATTTATTTTATTCACCTTTTAAGGTGCTGTTTTTTTTGGGATCACCTTTAAAGTGCTGCTTATAATTAAAGCTTGGTATTTGCTCCCATTACAAATAAATTTAAAGGAAATTGAAGACCACGTTTTCACGGTCTTAATTTAGGAAAACTGATCCAGAATAATAAAAATTAGGCTAGGTTTAAACTGTACGTATTATGTAATTTCAAATAGTTCTATTATGGTCAATATATATATATATATATATATTTTTTTGAGTCAAAATGAAATTCATTCATTCATAAAACAGAAGAAACTTACAAATTGATTCTAACATCAAATGTAAAAACAATTGCAAGCCCACAAATCATAGACCAATACTGATCTAAAACAAAACTTTAAATCTAAACAGATCTAATAAATCCATAGATTGAGAGCTTCGCAACGAGGCGTTGGACAAAACACGCACCAACAAACTTGATATCGCTTTTGTCGCATATTATCAATTAAAGGCACATCCGAGTCTTGAACAAGAGCGTAAATGGGACACAAAAAAAGCGAGAAGAAGAAAAAGCCACTTATTGGGACAAAAAGCCACCCGATGAGGACAAGAAAAACAACTACAAAGAAGATAAAAAAGCAAAGGACATGAAATTTTGCCTCTCCCTCCTTCGTATTCATACCATAGTCTATCCCCGCCAAAACAACCTCTATCACCGCCACCACTATCATGAACTCTTAAACTCTCAAGCCAAGCTCGAAGAACCATACCCACAAGAAGAAGAACATCCACGAAAGGAGGAGCTAGTGACCGGAGATCAAATCGGAGACCATGGGGCTTTTGGTCTCCGACCATGGTGAAGAGGGGGCAAGGCTAAGGTGACTAGGTGGGAGATGGTCAAAATATATGTTATAGATAATAATAGGGAAGGTTTGTTTATTCATCACATCCAATAAACCAATTATTGTATGTGTCCACATAATAAAAATAAATATTTTATCTAGAATGAATGTTTTAATATATTCAACTTAATTAAATTAATATATTCAACTTTACTAGATTGAATATTTTAATATATATTTCACCTTAACTAGATTGAATATTTTAATATATATTTCAACTTAATTAAATTGAATATTTTAATATATTCAACATAATTAGATAAATTAATTAAAGTAAATAAGCATTAAAATAATACTGTATTCGGATGTAGGAATCTGAGTTCATAGTCAACGCCATATATAGCTAGAGTAGAAGGATAAAATTTCAAAATTTTGATTTATTTATAAGTAAAACATAATATTTATTTACGATTATATTCAAATATGGTTTTTGAATTCGGCAAAAAATTAAAGATATTTGAAAAATAATACTGTGTTCGATTCAATTATTTTACATCCCTTTTTTTAAATCTTTTTTTTATGAAAACAATGGATTGATTGGACATAATAAAAAACTTTCCATCTGGTTTTTTATTATTTGCCATTCAGGCATGCTAATAAATTATTAATTACTACATGTATATTATATGGGAGCATTGACCAAATTTCAAAAATTAATAAAAAAATAAAAAATTGAAAAGGTATGGGCTGCTCCTTTTTCAACTTCTGATACAATTACAAACCCCATGCTTAATTAAGTAGTTAATTTTCTAAACTCTCATTGTTTTCTTCTCAAAAAAAAAAAAACTCGCATTGTTTGCCTGCAGTTAATTATATAGAATAGAATCTTAATATAAATAATACTAACTAATTATACTCTTTTTGTAATTAATCACCTCCATCATCATTGTCACTTTCACTATTATCATCATTAATGTCATTATATTCTTCTTTTGCTTCAAGTACATGGTATGAACATATAGTAATCTTTTCTTGTTTTTCTTCTACTTCTAACTTTATCTCAAGGACAGTTTCAAAAAAAAAAAAAAAAAACTTTATCTCAAGGACTTTTATTGCCCTTCATCCTCATCATATTTGGCTTCAAATCACCCAATCTACATCTTTATTTATTAATTTATTTTCTAAACAAGATAGTTTTCCCACATAAATATAGATTATTTATTTGTTTGTACTTTATGATGGTGCAGTTCGGTGCAGTGTTTTTTCTTGTAGGAACGATTCAGACGAGCAAATTTTCAATCCTACATAAATAACTAATCAAATTGTGCTAGTTAACATGTTGCAGATCGGAAATTATAGGTATTCTAGGCATTATAAATTTTTCAAAGTTGTAGGCATTAAGTCTATTTTAGTTATGAACCTAGATGTTATGAATCATTTCATAGTTTCATCTTTTATAGTTTTTAACAGATTTGTTTCTGTCTTGCATCGATGTATTGCTAGTTTGAAATATTAATTAATGAAATTGTTTTTCTTGTAAAAACAAACTTTATATAAAGGATAATATTATATATATATACACACACCAGATGAATACCAACAATCAGGGGCGGAGCCACATGGTGGCTCAGGGGCCCTGGCCCCCTCCAACTTTTTCATTCTTTTTATTTTTAGTACCTATAGTTTTATTATTTAGTATTTTGGCCCCCTCATAATTTTGTTAGATAAAAATTATTCCATGAATTTTAGAAAATTAAATTGGAGATTTTGTGGATCTTATTTTATCTTATTATCATCTTAAAATTATATTTTCTATTCCATGAATTTTACTAATGAATATTAATATATTCTTTTGATACAAATGTAATATATATAAACTTTATTCTTGTATATATACACAAATGTCATCTTTTGTTTTTTACTCTTGGCTAGATGCGTCAATTTCTAACACGACACGATAACCCAACACGAAATTTAACACGAATTTAATATTTTTTAATATTTAATGTATTTTTTATATGTAATTTTAATTTTTTCTCCAATTTTTAATTTTTTTCGTGACAACTTTAAATTATATAGTTTTTTCGTGTTGTGTCGTGTTATCCGTGTCATAAACGGGTCGTGTTCATGTCGTGTATCTTGACACAAATAATTAAACGAGTCGTGTTAAGGTTTGTGTCAGACCTATAATATCGTGTCAAAACACGACCCGCGAACACGAAACACGACAAAATTGACACCCTTACTTTTGGCCCCCCTACTAGTTGTCCTGGCTCCGCCCCTGCCAACAATGTTTTAAAAATCGGACTGACGAGTTGGTCTAGCTATCGTTTCATGGTTCAACCGGTCGGACCGATTCAACCAAAATAATTAAAATTAATTAAGTTTTATGTTATATTGTACTAAATAATAATGCAAAATATTATTAAAATAAAAATTACATAAATAAGAAACTAAAAAAAATCTAATATAACCTAAAATTCAAATAATAACATAAATACAACAAATCGTGAAATTCAAATTCTAAATTTCTAGTAAAATTAAAAAAAAATCAAAAATCAATTCAACCTGCTTTTTTTTTACCGGTACTGATTGGTTCAACTGCTTGAATGATTTTTGGAGACTAACTGGACAGTCCGACATGTACATAGGTTTTTTTTTTTTTTTTTGGTCGACCAGAGAATCCCCACACCGTTAGGGCACATACCCCACTCGCCGGCCTATGGGACATCCCGTCATTCCAGGGGATGATCCTAATCTGGGGGAGGAGGGGCAAACCCAACCCCAAAACTCCGCGGTAGTCAGGAATCGAACCTGAGACCTCAGGGTTGCAATTGCAACCCCGCAGCTACCACACCAACCCCTGGGGTTACATAGGTTCTATGTTCGATATGTGATATCGACACCAAAATAATTTAAACATATTTGTGATGAGTAATTTAAAATTTTTGTTTTTAAAAGAAATAATACTCGATTAACTTGCGATTTAATACGAAACAAAAACACGAGTCTATGTGAATCATGTGATGACTGATGTGATATGACGACCAATTTCATATTTGTTTTTAAAATTTATAATCGTATAATTCTTCCAACTACTCACAAATGCAATTATTAATGAATTAAACTACGACTTATTGTTTTTCCCATCTCCCCTCTTTCTGCCAGTTCTATAATCCTTATATCTTATTAGTTTGTAGAGCTGGCAATGGGCTGGGCCGGGCCCCATCGGGCTTTTGCCAAATTTCGGGCTGGGTCGAGCCACGAAAATGCTTGGCCCAGTCCAGCCCATGCGTAAAACTTATGTACAAATTTTCGGACCGACCCGAAAAAAGTCGGGCTAGCCCCGCCCGTCGGGCCATTCGGCCCGGGCCAAATAGGCCCGGGCCAAATAGGCCCAACTTTTTTTGGGCCTAAAATTTGTAGCCCAGCCCAGCCCAAACCTCGGGCTGGCTGGGCCGGCCCACGGGCCGAGCTGGGTTTTGCCACCTCTATTAGTTTGTTTTCTTCTGCATAGAAGATTAATGTAGGGTCAATACGAAGGGCATCAATTATTTGGCTCACATGCATCCATAGCCACAACAAATATAATTAAACACTGCACATTTTAATTAATATATCCCTTCAAGAAAATTTGTTTTCTATAACAATTAATATACGTTAATAATATAATGCCTCCAAGAAAAACAAAATTAAAAAAATCATATATATTCAATTAATTGGGTAGTCACCATTTTCTTGTGTGCATCGTGCACTGGTGGGCCACCTGGACCCTGGTCCACTCCTCTTCTTTTAATACATATTTTATTGAGATTTTATTTTTTCTAAAACAATTAGTTATAATTTGTATTATTTTTCTTCGATTTATATTTGACACACCATATTTTTGTGTATCGGTCCACCTACTAGGGTTTCTTGGCTTCACCATTGTGCACGTGGGCACACAAAAGAGACATTTAATTTGCTTAATACCCCACATATATATGGTGTAGTTCATATAATATCAGAATGGGCCTCTTTGATTCTTCAAAATCCTTACAGCTTTCTATCATTGAAAATCTTCTATGTATTATTGCTAGTCTTCTTCAATATACATTAAATTGTATTTGTCCTTTTGTATAGTAGTTGGTTGAAAAAGGTGCACTTGGGTCCGTTTAATGTAAAGTTCGTGCACAAAAGTTTGTATAAGTGAACATTAATAATGGATTTCTGAAGTTTCGTATATGAAAGTTATGTGACGAATATAATTGCATGTACGTTCACAATTTGTTGCTCAATACAATGTGGTTATGAGTTGAAATAATTTTATTCTTTTCTTTCAGATTTTAGTGTAATACTTTTAAAATCATTGAGTGTTAATTATTTCCAGGACAAGCCAATTAATAATGTTACATGTCCAAATCTTATCTGAAAATTTTCATAAACATTCACATTTTTGAATAAATAAAATTTCTCTAGTGGAACGAAAATGAACTTTTGTCATAAGCAATCCCAGCCTAAAACTTTTGCAATAACATTAACACGTTGTCGCTTGAAATTGACATACAATGGAAAAAATTCATCCTTTTCGTGACATTTCCTGTCACCAAGCAATTAATTAGGATAAGCCCCAATTCACTTAGATTGCATTTGGATTTGCGGAGAGGATTTAGTGGAAGAATTTCAAATGACTCTATTTAAGATGAATTTGTAATCCTCCAAAATGATCCCAAAAATTGTTTCCAAATATTTTTGAAATCCATTATAGAAACTCCATCCAAATTAAACAACCTCAATATGTTATTATTATGGATTTGAAATCATTGGCTTCAAATCTACCAATCCAAATGAAGCCTTAGATCTGATAAGGAAATTGATCATGATTTGCTAGTGATTCTCATGAAGATAATGCATAGTATACACACCTAAGCATATCAACATAATATTATAATTGTAATCACCCCTTGTGATCACACGAGGTGTTTGCAAACTTTAAAAAAAATTGATTCTCAGCTTTTAGATTGAAAAAAATAGTTGTTTTTGCGCTTAGAAGTTGAGAATCATTTTTTTTTCTTGATTTTGCAAACCTCCGTAATCTAGCTAGTTTTCAAGCATACTATACTACTATATGATCCGTGATCACAATTAATGGGTTGCTCGGTTATTATTGTTTGAGTCTAGAATTTGCAAACACTCCCATAGTCTAGCTAGTTTTCAAGTATAATATGCTACCATATAACGTGTGACTCACAATTAATAGGCTGTTCACTTATTGTTTTCTGCGCCTAGAAGTTGAGAATCACTTTTTCCCCTTGAGTTTGCAAACACTTCCATAGTCTATCTAGTTTTCAAGTATAGTATGTACTATTAAATAGTGGCGGGCCCGGGAAGGGGGGGGGGAACCTGGGCCCTGGCGGAGAAAAAATTAGTTAGAATTTATATGTTTTTTAGTTAGTTGTTTTATCCGGCTCACTCTATTTTCGTGTATCAGCACACCCTAATATAAATCCAGGCTACGCCATCACATTACTAAATGACCTATGACGACAATTAATGGGTTTCTTCTTCCGTAAGTGTTCAATGTTTGTTGATATGCATGCATATATGCCTGAATTAAAGTATAAAACATGAATAAATGTGCATGCATGAGTTCATAAGATGTGGTGACGGACGCAGATTCCGACTTTGGGGAAAAAACGGGGGAGTTCATATATTTAAACTATGAAAAAAAAAAATTGGGGGCAATTGTAAAACACAACTATTTGAAGTTTTTTATCAAAATTTTTGGGGGGCAATTGTAAAAAAATTCCCCTATTTTAACTATAAAAAATAATTTAAAAAATTTTTGGGGGGGAAAAAATAATTTTGGAAAATTTTGGGCAGCAGCGCCCCCTTGTCCCCCCTCTGTCCGCCACTGCATAGGACCACACTAATTTATGAGGATTTTTCGAAATATAATGTGAGGCATTTTTTTTTTTAAGAACATCCCAAGACTTACTTTTATACTACACCCCCAAAAAAAAAAAAAAAAAAAAAAAAACTGTTATCTAATTTAAAGAATAAAGTCAAAATTAATGTGATACTACTAGACGGTGAAAAAACCACTTTGACTACTTTGTCTAAAGAAAAGTGCTAAAATAACCATTTCATTTTTATTTTTACCCCAGCCTTTTAATTGAACTAACGAAAATTTGTCGATGTCATTAAATATTTTATAATTACATCCCTCAACTTTTCTAAGTATTACAAATATTTTCCAGAAACGTTCTAGAAATACCCCGAAATTCCAACAATGGGAGTAAGTAATTTAACTGTGGCTTAGTTGCAATTTTAGTCATGTAATTTTTAGGGGTTGGCGATTTTAGTCATGTAATTCCGATCATTCACTATTTTACCATTCAATCAGAATAGCACTTTCAGTTATGGGCGTCAATTTGTGACACGACACGAGAACTCGACACGAATCTAATACGAATTTAGCTGGTACAGGTACAACCCTTAACAGGTTCGGATCGAAATCGGGTCGGACACGATTAACATGAAAAATAAATAGGTCAGGTCGACCCGCTGGTTGACACGATTGACCTATGTAACCCCTTTAATTTTATAGTGATATATTATTTTAATATTTTGTGATGTTTTAGTTGATTATATGATGATGTAAAAATTATTAAATGCATTTTTTAATAAATTTTAATATTTAATATGTTTTCTATTTGCAATTTCAATTTTTTCTGATTTGTTGTTATTTTTCTCGTGTCAAGTTTAAATTAAACAGGTTTTTCGTGTCGTGTCGGGTTACCCGTGTTATAAACGGGTCATGTATCTTGAAACGAATAAATGGGTCGGGTTCGGGTTCATGTCATACCTGTAATACCTATGTAAAAACACGACCCGCGAACACGAAACACGACACGATTGACACCCCTACTTTCAGTCCTATAACTTTTAACAGTCATATGTATTTTGGGTATTTTAGCTATTTTGGCTGCATGACAAGAGTATTGTGAGAACAAACGAAATATTGAAACACTCAGTTGGGACAAAATTCGCACAAAATCATAACTTGTAAGACCCCAAATTGAACAAATTAGAACTTCTAAGATCAAAATTGCACATAATCAAAATCTTACGAGATCAAAATAGCTACCTAAAAATATTTACAGGACCAAAATTACTAGCTCATTATAGTTATGTTGACGTCAAATTTGGTCAACAAGGAATCAAATATAAAAACAGTGAATATAATAAATGGCTGTAAGTGCCTTTTTTTGTTTATTAAATGGCCAAGTAAAGTATAGAGCTGTTTTTTAGCCATCTCCCCATTTTTTCTCTCTTCAATCCTATTTATACTTATTACATTTGATAGCCTAGCAATCATTACATCTAAGCTATTAGTGGGACACTTGTCTCCTCCTTATTGTGCATGAGTTGATTAATGGACACTTGTCACTTTGAGTGGGACACTTGTCTCCTCCTTGTTGTGCATGAGTTTATTAATGGGACACTTGTCTTATTGAGTGGGACACGTGTCTCCTCCTTGTTGTGCATGAGTTGATGAGCTGGTCTTTTGGTAGGCCTTTTCTGGTCTCCGGGCTCTCCGGGAGACCCGGGCTCTCGGGGTCTCCGGTCGGCTCTTCTGGTCTCCGAGGTCTTTGGGCTCTCCGGGAGACCCGGGCTCTCGGGGTCTCGGTCGGCTCTTCTAGTCCGAGGTCTCTGGGCTCTCAGGAGACCGGACTCTCGGGCTCTCTGGTCGGCTCTTCTAGTCTCCGGGCTCTCCGGGAGACCCGGATACTCGGGCTCTCGGTCGGCTCTTCTGGTCTCCGAGGTCTTTGGACTCTCCGGGAGACCCGGGCTCTCAGGGTCTCGGTCGGCTCTTGGTCTCAGGGGTCTCTGGGCTCTCGGGAGACCCGGACTCTCGGGCTCTCTAGTCGGCTCTTGGTCTCCGAGGTCTTTGGGCTCTCCGGGAGACCCGGGCTCTCGGGGTCTCCGGTCGGCTCTTTGGTCTCCGGGCTCTCCGGTCTCTAGGCTCAGGAGACCGGACTCTCGGCTCTCAGTCGGCTCTTCCGGGTCTCCGATGTCTTTGGGCTCTCCAGGAGACCCAGGCTCTCGGGGTCTCCGGTCGGCTCTTACGGTCTCCGAGTTCTCGGGGTCTCGGGCTCTCCGGAGACCCGGACTCTCGGGCTCTCCGGTCGGCTCTTCTAGTCTCCGAGGTCTTTGGGCTCTCCGGGAGACCCGGACTCTCGGGCTCTCTGGTCGGCTCTTCTGGTCTCCGGGCTCTCCGGGGTCTCTGGGCTCTCCGGGAGACCCGGACTCTCGGGGTCTCCGGTCGGCTCTTTTGGTCTCCGGGCTCTCAGAGACCCGAACTCTCGGGGTCTCGGTCGGCTCTTCAGTCTCCGGGCTCTCCGGGAGACCCAGACTCTCGGGGTCTCCGGTCGGCTCTTCTAGTCTCTGAGCTCTCCGGGAGACCTGGTGTACATAAAAAAATTGTCCTGTTTTATTTGGGTATCAACAGGCCCCCAAGTTCTAGGCCGAGGAAGAGATATGTTGAGTCGGGCTGGAACTTTAAGAGTTGAGTGCATAAATGCCCCTTTTTTTTTTTGGGCCAAGCAAGGCCGAGATGAGATGTGCTCGGGCTAGGCCAAGGTGAGCTCGAGCTAGGTCAAGATGAGATGATTTTTTTTTTTGTAGCATTTAGTGTTAGGCCAAGCGAGGCCGAGATGAGATGTGTTCGGGCTAGGCCGAGGTGAGCTCGAGCTAGGTCAAGATGAGATGATTTTTTTTTCTTTGTAGTGTTTAGTGTTAGGCCAAGCAAGGCCGAGATGAGATGTGCTCGGGCTAGGCCGAGGTGAGCTCGATCTAGGTCGAGATGAGATGAAATGAGATGAGATGAGATGAAATGAGATGCAATGAGATGCAATGAGATGAACTCGGGCCAGCCGAGATGCGCTCGATCTAGGTCGAGATGAGATGAAATGAGATGCGATGAGATGCAATGAGATGAACTCTGCCAGCCGAGATGCGCCAAGCAGTGCGTAACCAAGTCTTTGTTTTGTGCTCGGTGCGTAACCAAGTCTTTGTTTTGTGCTTGGTGCGTGACCAAGTCTTTGTTTTTGTGCTTGGTGCGTAACCAAGTCTTTGTTTTGTGCTCAGTGCGTAACCAAGTCTTTGTTTTGTGCTCGGTGCGTAACCAAGTCTTTGTTTTGTGCTTGCGGTGCTTGGCGCGTGGCCGAGGCGATTTTTTGCGGCGCTCGGCGCATGGCCGAGGCGATTTTTTGCGGCGCTCGGCGCGTGGCCGAGGCGATTTTTGCGGCGCTCGGCGCGTGGCCGAGGCGATTTTTACGGCGCTCGATGCTAGGCCGAGGCGATACTGAGATGAAATGAGCACAATGGCCTTCCTCATTATGTGATGGCCCCCGGGCTATGGATTGACAGAAAATTGTACATTTACGAGTAGAATTGACCCGCAAAACGCCGATAAATCGTTTGGACGATAATTTTGGGAAGCATTGGCAAGACTTTCTTAGAAATCATAGGGGCTCAAGCCACGTTGCTTTCAATTGAAGTGAGAAACTATAACATATTTCCAAAATCATAAAAGAATCAATCAAACCTCCGTTTGTGCTGCCATGTAGAAAATATATTTATTTTTCCCTCCTTTTTTAATAGGTAGGAGGCCCTCCTTCTAGCGCCAATTTGTTGACGTCAAATTTGGTCAACAAGGAATCAAATATAAAAACAGTGAATATAATAAATGGCTGTAAGTGCCTTTTTTTGTTTATTAAATGGCCAAGTAAAGTATAGAAATTTTTAGCCATCTCCCATTTTTTCTCTCTTCAATCCTATTTATACTTATTACATTTGATAGCCTAGCAATCATTATATCTAAGCTATTAGTGGGACACTTGTCTCCTCCTTATTGTGCATGAGTTGATTAATGGACACTTGTCACTTTGAGTGGGACACTTGTCTCCTCCTTGTTGTGCATGAGTTTATTAATGGGACACTTGTCTTATTGAGTGGGACACGTGTCTCCTCCTTGTTGTGCATGAGTTGATGAGCTGGTCTTTTGGTAGGCCTTTTCTGGTCTCCGGGCTCTCCGGGAGACCCGGGCTCTCGGGGTCTCCGGTCGGCTCTTCTGGTCTCCGAGGTCTTTGGGCTCTCCGGGAGACCCGGGCTCTCGGGGTCTCCGGTCAGCTCTTCTAGTCTCCGAGGTCTCTGGGCTCTCCGGGAGACCCGGACTCTCGGGCTCTCTGGTCGGCTCTTCTAGTCTCCGGGCTCTCCGGGAGACCCGGATACTCGGGCTCTCCGGTCGGCTCTTCTGGTCTCCGAGGTCTTTGGGCTCTCCGGGAGACCCGGGCTCTCGGGGTCTCCGGTCGGCTCTTCTGGTCTCCGGGGTCTCTGGGCTCTCCGGGAGACCCGGACTCTCGGGCTCTCTGGTCGGCTCTTCTGGTCTCCGAGGTCTTTGGGCTCTCCGGGAGACCCGGGCTCTCGGGGTCTCCGGTCGGCTCTTCTGGTCTCCGGGCTCTCCGGGGTCTCTAGGCTCTCCGGGAGACCCGGACTCTCGGGCTCTCTGGTCGGCTCTTCTGGTCTCCGATGTCTTTGGGCTCTCCGGGAGACCCAGGCTCTCGGGGTCTCCTGTCGGCTCTTCTGGTCTCCGAGTTCTCCGGGGTCTCTGGGCTCTCCGGGAGACCCGGACTCTCGGGCTCTCCGGTCGGCTCTTCTAGTCTCCGGGTCTTTGGGCTCTCAGGAGACCGGACTCTCGGGCTCTGGTCGGCTCTTGGTCTCCGGGCTCTCTGCAGGGTCTCTGGGCTCTCCGGGAGACCGGACTCGGGGTCTCCGGTCGGCTCTTTTGGTCTCTCGGGCTCTCAGGAGACCCGAACTCTCGGGGTCTCCGGTCGGCTCTTCTGGTCTCCGGGCTCTCCGGGAGACCCAGACTCTCGGGGTCTCCGGTCGGCTCTTCTAGTCTCTGAGCTCTCCGGGAGACCTGGTGTACATAAAAAAATTATCCTGTTTTATTTGGGTATCAACAAGTTACAAGACCAATTTTGCAATTAAGCCTTTAATTGTTGACGTGCAAAGTGCAATGGTAAAGAACAATTGACTTAAAGAGTGTAAAAAAAATGAAAACTGTCTCAATCAGCAGGAGACATATATAGACATCCCATTTAAGGATATGATCACCTTGCAATATTTCTACTGCGCTTTTTACCATAGCTATACATTTTTCTTGGAATAGGACAGCAATGAAAGAGATTTATTTTAATTTCATCAGAAAACTCAAAAGAAAAAAAAAAAGTTTTCAGACAGTCGCTGTCTTGACAGGAATTTCATAAGTTGGATCAAGAACATGAATAAGTAAGAAGAAAAAGTAAATAATAATATGTTCAACTAATTAACAGACATGATTTTACAACCTGAAAATCCCCGAAACAAATGGGAAAAAAAACATAAGCATATCACCACCAACATGAAATTAAACCAGGTAATAAAACAGGAACACTATTTCTTTTTCCTTTTTTTGAATCGAAAAATGTATATGGTCCCTATTTACAAATTAAGAATAAAACTCAAGGTAAAATTGCAAAATTAGTCCTATAATTATAGGGTCGTAGCAAAAAATCCTGTAAAAACCAAGTTTTGCAAATAAGTCCTGTAATTATAAATACATCTCAATTTTGCTCCTACAATAATCAATGTTTGCAAAATAGTCATGTAACTAATATGAAAATCTCAATTGTGGTCCTAATTTCAATAAAATTTAGGAACAACATGTGTCAATCACGTAATTTTCATATAGTTACAGGACTATTTTACAAATTGTGCATTTTGCATGACCAAAATCGAGAATTTTTTTACCGTTACAGGACTTTTCCGCTAAACGTAATTTTCACAAGACTTTTTGCCACCGCCCCATAATTACACGACCAACATCGCAATTTTGCCTAAAACTCAACATAGCACCACACATGTTCAAGAATTATCCGAAAAGCCTCTGAAAATCTTGTAATAAATGCTGTTGCTGCTGATTAATTGGGTTCCAATCAGCTGTTTGGTTATAAATATTGTTTCCAATCAAAAACTGATAATCTGTCCACTTTATATCTTCTGGCAAGGAATTATTATCATTATTTTCCAAGAAATTGCAGTTTGTAATTTGCAGATCATCACTACTACTGCTCACATTGCTTGTGCTGATTCCATTTACACCAAAAAGGGTTATGGGAAAATCAGAGGGGAAGTTTTCGGGCTTTATCTGGGCCGAAACAGAGAGATTTGGGCTTGGCATGGAGTGAAGCAGAATATTGTCATTGGAATGATTATCAGAAACCAGCAATTCTGAAGACTTGGAGAAAAGATCTGAATTAGGATTCATCGAAAGCCCGTGATTATGCATGTGATTAAGGCCGTGATTAGGATCGGGCCCGTGATTAGGATTCTGAAAGGAGAGAAACCCGGAGAAATCAGAAGGCTTGAAACTGTCAATGAAGAAATCTTGGGTTGAATGATGACTATCTTCCAGGCGACCGGGATATCGGGCCCGGGAAACTGGATTTGATGATGGTTTGGGTTTTTCTGCTGCTGTAATTTCCGGGCTTTTTTCTTCAATTTGATGAAGTTCCGAGAGAGGTTTGTGAGTTGTAGGATCAATGCCACTTTGCCTTAGTTTTTTCTTGATGGATGAATTCCAGAGGTTCTTTATTTCATTATCAGTTCTTCCAGGCAATTGTGCAGCAATCTGTGACCACCTAATGATAGTTTAGAAGAAAAAAAGATTATAATTAGGTCTCAAAAATCGGATAAATTGCAATTTTAGTCCTGTAACTGTATGGTTCAGGTAAAATTGGTCATTTATAGATTCCAATCCATGATACAACAACTCGATATGAACTCCACTGAAGTTATTGAGAGAAACTCAAACACGAACACGAAACCCGAATACAACTAACACAAATTTGACACGATCGACCAATTTGTCTAAAATGTAGTTATTTTATATATTAATTAATTTCGATGTATTTTAAGCATAATCCGAAATTAACCTGAAACCAAGCACGAACTCGACTTGATGACCCAAATTACCACCCCTAATTCCATCCTTTATAATTTGACGTAAATTTTCGCGTTGTGGTGCAATTTATGTCAAATTTTCCGAATAGTTTTGAAATTTACGGCGAATTGAGTACTAAACTCTAATTGTTTTTAAAAAAAATGTGTAGGGTGATTTTGCGAGACGAAATTTAAAGTGGGCCAATTCTGGCACAACCTTATAGTTACAAGACTGAAATTGCAATTTACACTAAAATTAGTTTCTATACCTGTTTCCAAGAACTGCATGAAGTTCAATTATCAAATTCTGTTCCTCCAGGGAAAATGTCCCTCTTTTCAAATCAGGCCTCAGATAATTGATCCACCTCAATCTACAACTCTTTCCACACCTTTGAAGCCCTTTAAAAAAATAATTCATCATAAAATGTAAGAAAATAACAAAAATGTAAAATTGCAAAATTAGTCCTATAACTATATTGTGGTAGCAAAAATGTCATGTAAAATTCAACTTTTGCAAAAAGGTCATGTAACTATATAAACATCTCAATTTTGGTCCTGCAAAATGCACGGCTTGCAAAATAGTTCTGTAACTGTATGAAAATCTCAATTTTGGTCCTAATGTCATCGGAAATTGAGAACTACATGTGTCACTCACACAATTGCAATCCGGTGAAATTAGTACCAAATTTGAGATTTTCATATAGTTACAGGACTATATTTGCAGACTCCGCATTTTGCAGGACCAAAATCGAGATATTTATATAGTTACAGGATCATTTTGCAAAACTTAATTTTTACTGGACTTTTTTGCTACCACCCTATAGTTACCGGACTAATTTTGCAATTTTACCTAACAAAAAAGACCTAGAAAAATCTCTTTTATTTTTTTAGAGTTACCTGCTAGCTTTGGGACTGAGCTCCAGCAACCATGGCCATATATAGTTATGTGCTTTATAAGTTTTTCATCTTCTTCAGGAGACCAAAGCCCTTTTCTTAATTTCTGCTTGTAGCAGCAAGAATGTCTGCCCATGTGGACACTACAAATGAAATATTCTGCAATATTGTTGGTATAATAAGCTAAAACAAATTAAGGAAATATGAGAAAATTATTCTAGAGAGAGAGAGAGAGAGAGAGAGAGAGAGAGAGAGAGAGAGAGAGTCTTGAAAATGAAATTGCAATATAGGGAATGAAATAAATAGGGAGGAGATTTTAAAAATAGGAGGTCACATTCAAGAAGATTGTGATTAGATTAGGTTTAATTAGTATTCTTAATCATGATTAGGGACTATTTTTTCTGAGAGAATGTGGTGAAGTTTGGATTAATTGCAAAATTGGTCCTGTAACTTTGGAGTGGTAGCATTTTAGGACTTTTAGTTTTTCAGTTTACAATTTAGTGCTTTAATTTGAAACTTTGGCATATGGAAGATAATTTGGCAATAAAATTCGAGAAATTGTCAGCTTGCTGACATGACTGTCACCTTACTACCCCAAATTGGGGACTTTAAATTCTCGTGGGAAATCCCTAACTGAGTTATTTTTAAATTAATAATATTAAGTAATAAATATATGAAAAATACATGTCAATATGTGTGTAACAATCAACATCCTCTAGAAATTTAAAAATCCTCAATCTTTAATGATAAAGTAGCCACTATACCACGCCAGCAATCCGACCAATTCTTAAATTTCTTGGCCAAAACGACTGAATAGGATAAAACCTATAAAACAACGAGCTACTATCATTTCTTCATTATAGATTGAGATCTTCTTCGAACTTGATGCACAAATAGATAGAATAGCAGCAAATAGCATCTTTCTAGACTGCATATTCGTGGAACAAGTCATCCTCAATGTGTCATATTTGAAATTAAAAGCCCAAAATTACATTTTAAGTCCTAAAATGCCATTAATATAAAGTTGCAGGACCAATTTTGCAATTAAGCAGGGTGAAGTTGTGATGGGGGAAAAGAATTGACTTGCCAATGTCTCTTCAAGAGGTATTAAGGATAATAATAATGAGATTGACAGCACTTGTGGGACATAACGACAGATATTTATTTGGTGGAAAATTTTGTGTTTTTTCTTTTTTTTTTTCCTTGCTTCTTTTTTTTTTTTTCCTAAAAGCCTGAATCAGTGATGATTAAGGGCATAAACAAATATTGATGAAGCAAGTCCACACATTTTAAACAGGTTTATTTAATAATTAATTAATATAGTGGACCTGAATTATGCAGGATTAAGGTCTTTTTTATTGAGTTTGTATTGAGCTTCAAGCAAGCCCTTGTGATGAAACAAAGTTGAGCCAAAATTCCTTGGGGATAATTTCATTCTGCATTCTAAACTATAAAACTTTTTGCATTTTACCCACTAAACTTTAAAAATTCACATTATTACCTCTGAAGTATATGATTCGTTGCACTTTACCTCTAAATCAATCAAAAGTTAACACATGTCAACTCATGATACATCCAAATCAACTTCCAGGAAATTAAGTGCAAAATATTCAAAGTTAAGCATGCAAAAAAGAAATTTTCAAAGTTTTGTAGGTAAATCACAAATCTCACGATAGTGGGTAAAATGCAATTATCTCAATTCCTAATGCAATAACAGTCACAAGAATTGCAAACAACTACAACAGGCGTAGCAAGTCGGATCATCTATTTCAAATAATATTTTATTACGAATTTTAATATTATTGATATTTTACGTTAAATGTATAAGATGATGTCATCAATACATGTGTCGTATAATGACATTATTAAAAAAACGAAATGAATATCATGTAATTGATAGGCGTAAGTTTTGCATGTATTTTGAGGCGTATTTCGAGCTATAATGATGGGTGAACATGCATATACTTGCGTTAAATGTTACAGATTCACTCCTTGTGGAAAAGATATTACACTTTGCTTATTTTGTAGGAATTTCATGATATTTGAAGCTAATTGAATACGAATACGAGGAAAGCAAAGTGGAAACACGGAGAATTGAGTGGATATACGAAAAGTGAAGCCTAAAAGAGCGAAAATTGAGCATCTACGGAAGAGACAAAGGGCACACGGGTTGGGCATGCCTCGGACACCACCCGTGCACCCCTCGTATAAATGTAACTGAAGCTGCAGCATGGCGCACGGGTAACCCATGCATCAAAGCATGACCGTGCGTCCTGCAGGTCGGATTATTTCAGGAGTGGCGCACGGGTAGGCCGTGCTCCGACGCACCACCCCGTGCACCCTACGAGAGTTGGGTTATTTATTTGAGGTGGCGCACGGGTAACCCGTGCATGGGCGCACCACCCGTGCGTCTACGCCGGAATCCCATGTCTGCATGACATTAAGACCTAAACTTGATGGTGGGTATAAAAAGGCTTTTTGGGCGCACACAAGGACATTCTCGGCATTTTGAGATCTACAACACAAGACAAGAGTCAACTCTTGAAAAGAGGATATCAAGGAGACAATCGGGTTGCATCGGAGCTTGAAGAACGGAGATATATCGAGATTGTTGACGTCCTAAGTTTTTTGCTTCTCTTTTAGTTTCAATCTTTCATTTTCATTTGTAATGGCTTTGAACACTTTGTGTATAAGTTGTTTAATCATGTGTAGCTAAACTCAGAGATTTCGGGTTTTGGGAGTAGATTAATGAACTCTTGTTGGATGTTTTAATCTTAGTTGAAGTTATTATCTTGAAGCCTATTTGAGTATTTTGAGCGTATTCTTGTTTTATCACTTGATCAATGATTTAACTTGTTTGGTATATTGATTCATAATTCGAGAGATGAGTTTCGATATTAGATCTTGAATACTCGACACAAATATTTGCATGAATCGAGAGGTTTGTAAATATTTGTGAGGACATTTGATCTTTTAAACTTTTGGGAGTTGAATGCTTCATGTTGAGTAGAGATGCTAGCATAAGTATTTCAATCTACGTTTTATATGCATCTCGAGAGGGAGGATAAAATAGCTTTGTGATCGTCTTATAGGAATATTGATAATAACATGGCTTGATTAAACCGGACAATAAGAGGATTATTAATCGAAACCTTAACTCGGAAATCCATTTCATTATCTTGATACTTCTATCGTTTGTATTGTCTTAATCTTGTGTTTTAGTGATTTTAATTATGCAATCTCAAAACAACAATCATCAACTTTCGATCGTCTAAATAGAAATAAGACTATCTCGACTCAATACTTAGCCTATTAATTTATTAGTCTCCGTGGATACGACCTTGCTACCCTATTCTATAATGTACACCGTACACTTGCGGTGAAGCTAAAAATATAGGCGAACAAGTTTTTGGCGCCGTTGCCGGGGAGTTATACAATTTATGGTGCTAATATTGCGATAGATAGAATTATTCTTAATTTAGACATTCCTTTTAATTTTTTTTATTTTGGTGTGACTTTAATTCCACATTATTTGACTTGTTTCTTTTAGTTTGGTCCATGTAGTGCATGAACACGCGCTACAGGCGGGGGACTTAATACCGCTCATACTAGGAAGTTGAGGCTTTCGCGAGGAGAATCAGTCTTACCACTAGACGGGTGAAAGACAACACAATCCGATAATGGGGGATTTGAATGAGTTACCAATACCGCCAAACAATGGTGGAAACGAGTTACCGATCGGCGGTTCCACAAAAAGCCATTCGTGATTACTTTCGACCACAAACGAATCGTAATTACGGTGGTATTGCCCATATTCCTATCAATGCCAACAACTTCGAGCTCAAACCGGCACTGATCAATATGGTGTAACAAAATCAGTTTGGGGGATTCGCAACTGAAGATCATAACTCTCACCTTGCGCATTTTATCCAAATATGCAATACAATCAAAATGAACGGAGTCTCGAGATGACGCCATAAAGATCGCGCTATTCCCATTCTCTTTACGGGATAAGGCGAGAAATTGGTTGGGTACTTTGACGCAAGGAAGTGTGAGCACATGGGACGATTTGAGCCAAAAGTTCTTGTTTAAATTCTTTCCACCGAGCAAAACTTTGCAGCTCAAAAGCGAGACTACTCAATTCCGACAGTTCGACTCAGAGCCTTTGTATGAGGCTTGGGAAAGGTTTTGGGATTTGTTACGTAGATGTCCACAACATGGTTTTCCAGAGGATCAACGATTATGTTTCTTCTACAATGGTTTAATGGGACAAACGAGGGCCTTTGTAGATGCCGCAATTGGGAGGAGCATTGTTGGCAAGGTTTCCACAAGATGCCTTGAACCTTCGAGAAATGGCCATGAAGCAGGTTACAGTGGCCACCTGAAAGATCCAATGTACAACGAGTAGCCAAAATCTCGGATTCAGACCCTATTAAAACATTGACGGCACAAGTAGCGGCTTTGGCAACTCAATTGAGTGTATTTACGAAGGGGCCAGAAGCAGGCGCGAGCATGGGTAGTGAAGCTCTTCTATATCCAATGGAAGAGGTAAATTATGTGAATAACTGGAATTTCAACAATTTCAGGAATAATTCAAACCCAACGCACTACCATCTAGGGTTGAGAAATCATGAAAAATTTTCCTATGCAAATACAAAGAATGTGTTACAACCTCCGCCGGGATTTAATGCTTCAAGTGGAGGCGGTAATGGGAAAGGAAAATCGTCGTTGGAAGATGCACTCACCTCCTTCATAAATCAATCTAATGCTTTCATGAATGACACGAGGAGCCGCCTCGCTAAGCAAGACCTTCGGATGGATAAGTTAGAACAACAAGTGACAAGCTCGATAAAGAATCTGGAGAATCAAATGGGTCAATTGGCTACAATTGTGGGTGGTCAACATCAAAAGGGTCAATTTCCAAGTAATACAAAAATGAATCCTAAGGAACAATGCAAGGCGATTCGTTTACGAAGCGGTACGGAATATGAGGGGCCTAAAGAAAAATCTGGGAATCTGAAACTTTCGAATGAAGCATCTAGGCCGGAAGCAGGAGAATCCGTGATGAAGAATGATATTGAAGAAAATAGGAAAGAAGAGAACAAATAGGCGGAACAAACAGGATCTGAGAAGCTAAAATCATCATCTAACTCGAATATATCTAAGTTGCCTATATCTCTTCCCTTTCCTCAAAGATTTCAAAAGAAAAAGCTTGATGATCAATTTGCTAAATTCCTTGATATATTTAAGAAATTGCACATTAACATTCCTTTTGCAGACGCACTAGAACAGATGCCGAACTATGCTAAATTTCTTAAGGATGTTATGTCAAAAAAGCGGAAGATGACAAGCTTTGAAACGGTGAACTTGACGGAAGAATATAGTGCAATTATCCAAAGGAAACTACCACAAAAACTTAAAGATCCGGGGAGTTTCACTATCCCTTGTGCTATTGGTGGTAATTTCTTTAATAAAGCGTTATGTGATTTGGGGGCAAGTATTAATTTGATGCCTTTGTCCATTTTCAGGAAACTTGGATTAGGCGACGTGAAACCAACTACGGTAACATTGCAACTTGCAGACCGATCACTTACGTATCCAAGGGGAATTATTGAAGGCGTCTTGGTAAAAGTTGATAAATTTATATTCCCATGGATTTCTTGGTTTTGGATATGGAAGAAGATCGAGGCGTTCATTTTGATACTTGGACGTCCTTTCTTAGCAACGGGTAAAGCCTTAATAGATGTGCAAAAGGGAGCCCACATTACGTGTTAATGATGAGCATGTTTTATTTTCTATATATAAAGCGCAATGAAATTTCTTGACTCGGTAGAGAGAATTGTAATTTTTGGATATAGTTAGTTCATGCATTGAGGATTATGTTGATCATACATTGTCTACAGATGATTTGGAATTTGGTCTAACCCACTCGTGCTCAATGTCGAGTGTTGTACTTGATTTTGATAACCAAGATTTGTATGACTATGTTTGTGCCTTAGATCATATGCGGGAACTACCTAATAAGACAAGAGGCGAGAACGCAAAGTCGAAATAAGGGAGTGAACTTATAGAACGCACCATCCATGCATCCACACACGGGTTTCCGTGCGTGATCTTGAAGGATGGGTTGAACTTCGAAGAGCGCACGGGCCGTGCGCGGCGCACATGGGCAGCCCGTGCGTGATATGAAATGACAACACCGATTCGGAACTCAAGCAATTACGAACACCTCAAATATGCATTCCTAGGGGCAAATAATGCAAATCCGTGTCGTTTCATCTCTTCTCACTCCTACTCAACTTGATAAATGTTAAGGGTTTTACGAAAACATAAGTCGGCACTAGGATGGTCTATAAGCGATTTAAAAGGCATAAGTCCATCCATTGTGATGCATAAAATCGGATGGAAGATGTTTATAAACCATCGGTGCAAAACCAAAGACGACTAAACCCTATTATGCAAGATGTGGTTAGGAAGGAAGTGTTGAAATGGTTGGACGCCAAGGGATCATTTATGCGATATCGATAGTTCATGGGTGAGTCCGGTACAAGTGGTCGAAAAAAAAGGGGAAAATGATGGTAAAAAATGAAAATGAGGAACAAATTGCTACTAGAATTATTACGGGTGGCGAATATGTATTGATTATAGAAAACTTAATGATGCCACTCGAAAAGATCACTTCCCCCTCCCTTTTATCGATATGATGTTGGATCGTCTTGAGGTTATGATTATTATTGCTTTTTAGATGGTTATTCGGGTACAATCAAATCATGATTGCGTAGGAAGACCAAGAGAAAACAACATTTACATGTCCGTATGGCACATTTGCATTTCGCCGCATGCCATTTGGTTTATGTAATGCGCCTGCCACTTTCCAACGTTGTATGATGGCTATATTTCACGATCTTATTGAAAAAGTTATGGAGGTGTTTATGGACGATTTCTCTGTGTTTGGTGATTCTTTTGATAATTGTCTTCACAATCTTTCCCTAGTTTTGCAGCGATGTGAAGAGACCAATCTAGTACTAAACTGGGAAAAGTGCCATTTTATGGTACGCGATGGCATTGTACTTGGTCATCGAGTCTCTTTCGCAGGTTTGGAAGTTGATCGGGCAAATATTGTAGCAATTGAGAAGTTACCACCTCCTACAAACGAGAAAGCCATTCAGAGCTTCTTGGGCCATGCCGGATTTTACAGAAGGTTTATCCGTGACTTTTCTAAAATTTCTAAGCCCTTGAGCCAATTGCTAGAAAAAGATGCTTTCATTTTTTCCAATGAATGTTTGCAGGCGTTCGAAATGTTGAAGACATCATTGGTGACCGCACCTATACTCGTCGCCCCAGATTGGAGTCAACCATTTGAGCTAATGTGTGATGCAAGTGATTTTGCGGTTGGGGCTGTTCTCGGTCAAAAGAGGGAAAAATTATTCCGATCCATCTACTATGCAAGTCGAGCGTTGGACGATTGCTCAACATAATTATACCACAACCGAGAAAAAGAGATGTTGGTGATTGTTTTTCGATTCGATAAATTCGATCTTACTTGATCGGACGAAGACGATTGTGCATACCGACCATGCGGCTATCAAATACCTCTTTGACAAGAAGGATGCGAAACCGAGGTTGATTCGATGGATCTTATTATTGCAAGAGTTTGATGTGGAAATCAAGGACCGGAAATGATGCGAGAACGTGGTACCTTCTGTCTCGATTAGAAAATCAAGAGGGAGCAAAAGGGGGTATAAGATTGATCAAAGAGGAGTTTCCTGATGAAAGATTACACATGCTTGAGGCAAAGTTCCCATGGTATGCGGACTTTGTCAACTACTTGGCTGCCGGAGTTCTACCTCCGGATCTATCACCGTATCAAAAGAAGAAATTCTTACATGATGTAAAGTTTTACATGTGGGATGACCCCCTACTCTTTAAGAGGTGCGCGGACAAAATCATAAGGAGATGCGTGCACTCAAGAAGAATGGGAGGAGTCTACAACGATGTCACTCTTCACCATCGGCGGACATTTTGGTCCCACTCGCACCGCAACGAAGGTATTGCAAAGTGGGATATATTGGCCCACTTTATTTAATGACTGTTATTTGTTTGTGCAACAATGTGATAGGTGTCAGCGAATGTGAAACATTTCAAGGAAGCACGAGATGCCAATGACCAATGTAATTGAAGTGGAGTTGTTCGATGTGTGGGGGATTGATTTTATGGGCCCGTTTCCATCATCTTCGGGTTATCAATATATTCTACTTGCGGTGGAGTATGTATCCCGTTGGGTAGAGGCAATTCCTTCCAAAACAAATGATGCTCAAGTTGTAATGCGATTCCTTAAGGAAAACATCTTTACTAGATTCGGCACTCCAAGAGCTTTAATTAGTGATGGAGGGTCGCATTTTGTAAATAAATTGATGAGCAACTTGTTGGCAAAATATGGAGTCAAACATAAAGTTGCATTGACATATCATCCACAAGCCAATGGACAAGCAGAAGTGGCTAACAGGGAGATCAAACACATCCTTGAAAAGCGGTGAACATCAACCGAAAAAGATTGGGCGTTAAAATTGGATGACGCTTTATGGGCATATCGGACTGCATATAAGACGCCGTTGGGCACATCTCCATATCAACTTGTCTTTGGTAAGTCGTGCCATTTGCCGGTAGAATTGGAGCACAAAGCATTTTGGGCGGTCAAGAAATTAAATCGGATTTTTAAAGCCAGGCGAGGAAAGGTTACTCCATTTGAATCGGATAAAAGAGTTTCGGGATGAAGCTTACGAAAATTCCCGAATTTACAAGGAAAGAACCAAGAGGTGGCATGATAAGATGATCAAGAAAAGAGAGTTTTTACGGGAGAACCGGTGCTCTATACAATTCATGCCTTAAATTTTTCCGGGAAAACTCAAGTCTAAGTGGTCGGGGCCATTCGTGATAAAGAAAGTGTTGAATCCACCGGGATTGTAGAATTGTTGACAAAAGAAGGCGAGACTTTCATGGTAAACGGCCAACGGATTAAGCACTATTTCCCGGCAGGGAATCAAGAGGAGGTGACATCCACCACCTTGCGCGACCGTAATTTAACGAAACAGCGTCAAGCTAAAGACGTTAAAATATAGCGCTTGTTGGGAGGCAACCCAACAGTTTTTCGTGTAACTTTCATTTTTGTGTGTGTTTAGTTTCAATTTTGTGTGATTGGAATGATTTGACATGCGTGTTTTTTATTAATGAGTGTGATTTCTTTCATTTTTGTGTGTTTTTGTTTCATTTTTGTGTGTTTTTATTCAAAAAAAAATATACCTAAACTGTTGTACAGGTGCGCACGGGTAGCCCGTGCGTTGGCACACCACCCGTTCACTCTGCAGAGAGTTGAGGAATTTGCCGGGGTGGCGCACGGGTAGCCCGTGCTTCTACGCACCACCCGTGCGCCCTGCAGAAGAGGGATAAATTTGAAAGTTTTTAAAACTGTTCTTCATATTCAAACTCTCCAATTCGCGCGCCCCTCCCTAATCCTCCCTTGTTTTCGAAATTTCTCCAAGTTTTCACTCAAATTCGTCCCCATAATCCCTCCACTATCACAATTGAACTTCACCTTACATCAATTTTGAATTTGCTTGAAGAATTGTGAGCAAAAGCACCTAGGGTTCAAGTCATCTACTTCGAGTTTAATTTAGTGAATTCCGGTAAGAACACCGTTTCTCCTTGCGAATTCGTTGTCCATTATGTATTAGGGATCATGATAGGTGCTTGTTTTGATATTTTTGCTATGAATTGTGTGAATTATTCTTTGAGGCAAATTATCAAACACCTTGTGGGCTTGTGTAATTGAGGAGATTTAGGATGAATTGTTGATGAATAAGGCATGGCCAATGATTGTTTAAGCTAATACTTGTCTAGAATGGCCATAATTGTTGCTTTCTTGGGGTAGTTGATTGATCAAAGTATAGTAGGGAAGTGAATTTGCATCATATAATATGTTAGCTTTAATCCCTTACTTTGTTATTGCCATTGAAGATATTGGGATGCTAATGGAATGTATTTCAGGTACCAATTCTTGATGGCTGAGCGAAGAAATCCCCAAGGTGGAAGGAGACGTGCACGCGGGGTGGCACAACGCGACGTGGCACCACCGGAGGTCGACCATGTTGGTCAATTATGGTGAAAGGTTTGTTTTTCGAGAAAATGGTCGGGATAGTGTATAGGCTTAAGTCGAGGCGAGAGTGGGTCTGTCTCGCAAGACGAAAAACGCCCCATATACTAGTGCTTCTGATTCGCGCTCGCCTCTAAGATACAACGACTTTATGATTCGGTGATAAAGACAACAAAACGAGAACAACGGCGAACAACAAGTTGTTCTTGACTTTCAAGCTTTTGAAGGAGGTCAAGGCAATATGCGAGAATGCAATGCTCGTATTATGTTATTTGATTATTTTTCGTGGATTTCGTATGTATTTCAGTCACCAGGATCGACTTTTATAAGCCTCGAGGCCCAGTATGGAAAGAACATGTCTTTTGGCTCGAAAAGACACTTTTTGCATCGAATAGACGCACTGCGTAGGGGAACACGACTGCAGGCACAGGCGTGCGCCCCCCGTCTTGGCCGAGTGCTCTAACGTTCGGCACATGACACACGACCCACAAGGCACGCACGGCGTGCACCTGCCCGTGCGTGTAGGCGCAGACTCCGGCAGTAAGCACGACCCGACCGACATGCCGTGCTCCTCCGTCGTCTTGTGCGCGGGCCGAAACATTTCAGTTGAACCCTTTTAATTAATTACAAAAATTAATTAAATATTTAATTTTTAAAGGTTTTGGTCCAAAAAGAATAAGGGCCTCAAGCCCAGGCCCACGACCCGGACCCGGCGGGCGATGGGCCGAGCCGGCCGGCCGGCGCGCTGGGCACAAGCGTGTGCTTTGACCAAACCTACAAGCATGTAGGTCCTCTCCCCTTTAAAAACTTGGGTGCCCCCAAGGGCCCAAACCCATTTGTCCAACTTAGGATAAATAAAGTGTGCAACTTTACCTCATTTTTCCTATGTGGGATGGAGCATCTCTCCTCCCCCACATTTTCCATTTTCCATACCATTTATTTGTATTAAGTGGCTAACTTCTAGCATTAATTTCTCATTCATCCGGAATCGATTTTGAGAAATTCCAAATGCTATTCTCATCTACTCTCTTAGTAGAATTTTTACAAATAATTTAATTCCATTTTTCACAAATGGAAACCACTTAATTAATTGATCAAAATCGGGTCAACACCCAATTTCTCAAAGACCAATTCCAACAGACCAAAACAGTCCAGCGGCATATGGGGTTGACTTAACAAATGCCGATGATCTTGAGCGATGGAATCGCTTGATCGGTCGCCAAATTGCTCCATCCCGCTATGTCGACGATGATTGTACCCAAACTTTGGGGATACACGAGGACGTTTGGCGTCTTTTCGCGAAGGTTGGATGGACAAACTTCATGAGCCGAAGGTGGCCGACATTTAAAAAATATTCATTGGAGTTTTTGAGTACCGTGGAAGTACTCAAACAAGCGGGACTTTTGAACCTTATATGATAAAATTTCATTGGGAACGTTCGTAGACAAGCATGCATGACCCAATTGAACACCATTTTCGAGGTTCCAACAACCGCCGTACCGCCCGATGCCCATTATGATCAATACGGCTCCGGAGAATGCTTGTGGAAACACCACAAATGGGGCGATGTTGTATACCGCCGGACCGCTAAAGCCTCTTCGATCCAGGAATCCGTCTTCGGTATATACAACGAGCGATCGCATCCTCCATGTTCGCCCGAGAAAATATTGGAGGGATGACGACTAAGGAGCTTTATCTTCTCTGGTGTATGGTCACAAATACCCCCTACAACACAACAACCGTCAATCAATTTCGCCGAGGAAATAGAAAGCGATTAGCTAGGCGGGAAGGGAATACGATTTCTATAGGGGCCCTCATTACCCTATTGCCTCGGCATTTCAACGTCAATTTCGAGGCTTGGAGCATATCCGGGTAGCACTCGGGTTAATTTGGCATCGTTGCACCACATGAAGTTCATAGCAAACGAAGACAAGATTGGTGCTTCTACAAAAGAAAGGTCTTTGCATTTCCATTCCGAACCCGCCATACACCACAATCGATACTTTGACGGACACCACCAACTTCCTAATGAACTCTGACGCATATAACCGAATTACAGAGGCTATAGAGGCAAGAAAGAAGCGCAGAGTTGAAGGATTCATAGATGAAGAGGATATGGTGGCGGAGGAGGATGAGATACATGGACAAGAAATGGGGGTGGAACCTCATCAACCCCAAATTGGATATGATATACCCGAGTCCTCACACGGAGGTGATTACCCCTAACATTCTCAAAGCGGGGATCGTCCAAGTCCCTCTCATAGTGGAGGACCCCAGCACGGCACTGATTTTCAAGACATGTTATTTGCATTTGGGGAGGATTTGCATCGGCAAGGAGAGGATTTGAGGCAACATAGGGCTGATTTTCTCGCGTTCAGCGAGCGATCTGAGCGGCGTTCTGAGGAGACGTGGCAAGTGCTCCAACAGCTACAAATGTGGCATATTTCTCAAGGCCACTTCCCACCGCCGCCGCCGCAGTGATTCAGGTATACCCCCACTTTTCGTTATTGAAATTCTATTTTTCCCCTTAGGACACTATAATTTCATTCAAGTTTGGGGGGAGAGATAGTATTTTAATACATGAAAAGTGTGGATACGAAAAAAAAAAATTTATTCATGCATTTTGTGTTTCATATAGTTGCATTAGAGCATTCTAGGTTGCATTTGCATTAGAGCACATTTATAGCTTTAGCACGTCTATTGCTTTCGTAGTGGTTAGAGAGTGTGTTGACCGAGCATGTTGCAACTTGTTGTTTGTGTGTTGATTGAGAATTCATATTGTTGGGATTGGATGTTGGTTATGAGTGGATTGAGCCTTGAATAGATAACTTTGAGCATGATAATATGAAAAACTTGGTGTGATGCTTTGAATTACATTTTGACAAGCACTGAGTGAGCTTTGAGCCTTACACGCTTATATCTTGTGCGATCTTGTTGTAATTTGAGTGTATCATTCATGTTGATTAAAATTCTAGAACTTGCTTGGGTATCTCTGTCAAGGCCACATGTGTATGCGAATTGTGAATGTGATTAAATGCCATCTTTGCTAGCCTTTCAAGCCTTTTGCCTACCTAAAAATGTTGAAATTCTAGTGAGCCAAGTTGAGCCTATGCTTTATTTCTTTGATAACCACAAAATTTAACCCTTGATCTTAATATATCCATCACCTTAAATTCGAATGTATAGCGTTGAGTAAAGGGAATGAATGAGGTTGAATGGGTGGGAATTGAAAAATAGGATAATTGGGCATACTTGGTTAAATGGAACAAAAAAAGAGGAAGGAAAGAAGTTTAAAAAAAAAATAGAAGTATTGAAAATGCACAAATGAAAAAGGTTGAAAAGTTGATAAACTTGGGGGCGAAGGATTGTGATTTGAGGCGATTCTCAAAAGAAAGAAAGGAAATGGAGATAAATAAAGTTGATGAAAATGAGGGATGATTGAAATAGCATATGGGATTATAATGTAAATGTTTGATATGCTCATCGATCTATATACTCGAGTTGAGTCACTTTATCCAAAATTTCCTACCTAAACCAAAGAGCCTTCATTACAACCAAATGAGAAAGTCCTTTTTGATTCACAAATTGCATACACTCTCGTGGCGGAGATATGAGACGAATTGCAAGCCTATGGTAATTTTGCGACATCGAATTTATTTGAGCGGAAACACGTCCTATATCCTCGTGAGATGAGAGTATACACTTAACTTTGAGAGTTGGAATTCAGAGCATTTCACTTTGTTTTATTTGAGGCGTGTTCTTTGATTATATATTTGAGGCTTGATTGAGTTGTACTCAACATTCATGACGAACAATATGGATTTTCTTGTGGATTCTCTGTGTGCGCTGTTATCTTTATCTCCCTGTTGTGCTTTATCGTGTTCTAAAAATTGTTGATTGGGACGGTTAACGGTGTAAGTTTGGGGGATTTTGATAGGCGTGAGTTTTGCATGTATTTTGAGGCGTATTTCGAGCTATAATGATGGGTGAACATGCATATACTCGCGTTAAATGTTACATATTCACTCCTTGTGGAAAACATATTACACTTTGCTTATTTTGTAGGAATTTCATGATATTTGAAGCTAATTGAATACGAATATGAGGAAAGCAAAGTGGAAACACGGAGAATTGAGTGGATATACGAAAAGTGAAGCCTAAAAGAGCGAAAATTGAGCGTCTACGGAAGAGACAAAGGGCACACGGGTTGGGCGTGCCTCAGACACCACCCGTGCACCCCTGTATAAATGTAATCAAGTCGCGACAGATGGCGCGGGTAACCCATGCATCAAAGCATGACCCGTGCATCCTACAGAGGGTCGGATTATTTCACCGGAGTGGCGCACGGGTAGGCCGTGCTCCGACGCACCACCCGTGCGCCCTACACAGAGTTGGGTTATTTCAGCAGGGTGGGGCACGGGTAACCCGTGCGTGGGCGCACCACCCGTGCGTCTGCGCTGGAATCCCATAATCTGCAGCATTAAGCCCTAAACTTGATGGTGGGTATAAAAATGCTTTTTGGGGGGTGCACACAAGGGCATTCTGGCATTTTTGGGATCTACAACACAAGACAAGAGTCAACTCTTGAAAGAGGATATCAAGGAGACAATCGGGTTGCATCGGAGCTTGAAGAACGGAGATATATCGAGAGATTGTCGACGTTCCTAAGTTTTCTTGCTTCTCTTTTAGTTTCAATCTTTCATTTTCATTTGTAATGGATTTGAACACTTTGTGTATAAGTTGTTTAATCATGTGTAGCTAAACTCTCAGAGATTTCCGGGTTTTGGGAGTAGATTAATGAACTCTTGTTGGATGTTTTAATCTTAGTTGAAGTTATTATCTTGAAGCCTATTTGAGTATTTTGAGCTTATTCTTGTTTTATCACTTGATCAATGATTTAACTTGTTTGATATATTGATTCATAATTCGAGAGATGAGTTTCGATATTAGATCTTGAATACTCGACACAAATATTTGCATGAATCGAGAGGTTTGTAAATATTTGTGAGGACATTTGATCTTTTAAACTTTTGGGAGTTGAATGCTTCATGTTGAGTAGAGATGCTAGCATAAGTATTTCAATCTACGTTTTATATGCATCTCGAGAGGGAGGATAAAATAGCTTTGTGATCGTCTTATAGGAATATTGATAATAACATGGCTTGATTAAACCAGGACAACAAGAGGATTATTAATCGAAACCTTAACTCGGAAATTCATTTCATTATCTTGATCTTTTATCGTTTGTATTGTCTTAATCTTGTGTTTTAGTGATTTTAATTATGCTCAATCTCAAAACAACAATCATCAACTTTCGATCGTCTAAATAAAAATAAGACTATCTCGGCTCAATACTTAGCTTTATTAATTTATTAGTCTCCGTGGATACGACCTTGCTACCCTATTCTATAACGTACATACACTTGCGTGAAGCTAAAAATATAGGCGAAAAAGAATACATGATCCAAATTGTGAAGAGGAGATCTAATCGGGCGTGTGTTGTGACAATTGACAATTGTGATATTTCAGGCAAAATTGTATTTTTTGTCCGTTAAGTTGGCTCGATTTCGCTTTTAATCTTTTAATTTTTATGAGTTGCGTTTGACAAACACTAACTTTTCTAAACTTGCACATTTAGTCATATTTTAAAATTAAGGGATATCTTATTCTTAAAATCTTTGAGTTGGGCCACTTTTCCACGAAATGACTATTTTGCCCCTATTTTTTTTGGTTTTTCTATTTTTTTTCTTTCTATTTTCTTTAATTTTAATTCACAGCTGAAAATTATTGTTTTCTATTTTTTTTAATTTTTATATATAGTTAAAAATTGTAAATAAATGATTTTTTCTATTTTTTTCGTTTTCCCTTTTTTTTTAAATTTATTTACTGTTGAAAATTATGAATATATGTTCAGATTATTTTATTTAAATTAAATTAAAAAAAGCCGAACATATATTTTATATTTGTCAACTTTGTATAAATTATAAATATATGTTCATATTTTTTCTTTACATCAATTTAATCTTATATTTATTTTTGTTATTTAATTTTATTGAGATATTAAACAAGTCATATGATATGCACATGACCAAGGTTTCCTCCAAAAAAATAGGGGCAAAATAGTCATTTCATGGAAAAATGGCCCAATTCAGCATTTTAGGAATAAGATATCCCCGAAATTTCAAAATCGGACTAAATGTGCAGGTTTAGAAAAGTTAGTGTTTGTCAAACGCAACCCATAAAAGTTAAAGGACTAAAAGCGAAATCGAGTCAACTTAACGGACAAAAAATGCAATTTTGCCTCATATTTCACATTAATTGTGTGAGAAAAATCAAAAATATTATTTATAAGTGAATGTAATAGACGAGAAAAATGCAAAATTAGTTCAACATCTATAGGGTTGTTGCAATATTAGTCTTGTAACTTTTGAAATTACAATTTTAGTCCTGTATATTTTATTTTATTTTATTTTAATTTTGGTCCCGTAAATTTTGGATTTGATCAATTCTGGTTCTATAAGTTTTAAGTTGATGGAAATTTGGTCATGAGGGCTATTTTAATATTTTGCTTATTCCCAAAAAGTCATTGACAACCAAAAAATTCAATATACCCGAGATCAAGTAGGAAATGTTTTAGTCCTCGTGTTTTATTTACTTATGAGTTGAATTTATTTATCATTTATAACATAGATTGCCTAATGAGAGAAAACATTTAGAATTATTAATTCGGATCAAAATCCGAGATACAAGTTGTACATGTACTATTACTAATTAAGGAATTACAAAACACGTACAAATGATTATTTTAACTAATAGGACTGAAGTTACCACAAGTAGAAAGTATAAGACTAAAATTATCAAATTACAATATTATGATTGTTAATTTTGCCCAGGGGTAAAATTATCACAGGATTAAAATACAACTTTAAAAGTTACAGGACCAATATTGCAACACCCTTGTAGTAGTTTAAATTATTGATTTTCGTAAATTATAAGATTATCGTGATGCAATGTTGTAAAAAGTGCTAGACGCTAGTCGGACGACATGTTGGGGTCTAGCGCCTAGGCGCAGTTTTGACGGGGTTAGGCGAGACTTGAGCGGGGTTAGGCGGAGCCTAATCAAAAAAAATGTAAACGGACAAGTAGAGTCTAGCGCCTATACAAGGACTAATCGGGATTAGACAGGAATTTTTGCAACAGAGTCGTGAAGTAGTTGTTACAATGAAATTCCTTGTAGTGAAGAATTTCTTGAGGACAAGAATTGCCATGATTAGTTATGGCTTACAATCATAGAAATGTGCAATTAATTCGTTATCTTATAACGTAATCTTTTCAGAGTTGGACATTCTCCTCTCTTTCCTATCCAACTACATATAATTAATTGCCATAAAAAAAACTACATATAATTAATTCTTTGTACCCTGTTTTTCTAGTAACCTTTAAGACAAGGTGGATTTTGTATTAATTATTTCATGAGTATTTTTTCAGTCTTTTCTTTTTGGTAATTTTTTATTGGTAACTCGATTAATGCTTTTTTTTTTTAAGACCCACATCATAATATTGCTTTGGGTTTTGTCTTCTTTATTAGCTTTTAATTTAGCTTAAAAATGTTTTCAAACAGTTGTTTCTGTTAGATAAATGTTTTTATCATGATTTTGATGATTTTGTTCAAATAAGTTTTTATACCAAAACAATGTCCCTAAATGTTGTCCCAACACTTCCGATCGATCTAAAATATTTTTACTATTTTTCGGAGTATTTCTTGAAGTTAATATTCGATTTAAAATTGACAACACTTTTGTTTCAGCTCGACGGTCGCTCTATAGGCAACCCGTACTGAGTTGAGTTTTGAAACAGAAAATGGGGCGTAAAAAAAAAAAGGGTGGGCGACCGGTGTGGTCGACCGTCGGCGGGCGACGACACCCTGCACGCAAGTTGGATTTTTGTTCCAGACTTCTTCTGCTTTCAAAAACGCGGCGGCAAACCGGCCACAGATAAGGCGGCAGTGCCGCACCCCCTTCGACCGTCCCCTGTGTAAAATTCGCAGAATTCAATTTCAATCTTATCTCTCACGACCGGCCGAACCCCATTTATTTATCAAACTATCCGTTGCGTTTCTGCATGCCTTTTTCCTATTTTGTGGGATTGATTTCTAAACTATATTGATGATTTTAAATGGTTTCTTTTGCGAAATCACTCCCCGAGGAGGATGAGCCAATGCCGGAAATCAAAGCCAAGACCTCTCCTATAAATAGAGGCTTCATTCAAGCAACAAGATACAACACTCCATACAAGCAAAGAGCAAACAAAGCAAACACTTTCATATATCTTGTTGTATTAGCCTTAGCACTTTCACTTGCACAAATTTGAGGTCTAGGCTTTCAATTCTTGATTACACTTGCACTCATATTGTATCAATCATTATTGAGTTGTAATCTTGATTTTTGTCATCATTCAACACAAGACATCCTTGTGAGTATTCTTGTGGTAAGAATACACTGGGTGATCTAGGTGATAGGTGTTTGAAGGTTGTGGTAATCTTCAAAGGTGTAAAGAGGGTTGTGGTAATCCTCAAGGTGGTGTAAGAGGATTGTGGTAATCCTCAAAGTGGTGAAGGAGGGTTGTGGTAATCCTCAAGGTGTTGTATTAATTTTTGGTAAATTAATAAAATCTTTTCTTTCTTTTTGAAATCCATCCGAGATATCTTTGGGGTGGTAGAGGATTAGGCCTAGGTGGGTTGAACCTCTTTAAATCAACGAGTGTTGTTTATTTTCCGCATTTACATTTTTGTTATTTACTCGTTGTTTGAAAAAGAGGGTGATTTGCGAAAAATCGGCATAATCTATTCACCCCCTCAGATTATTGTAGCCACTTGGACTAACAAGTGGTATCGAGCCAAACTCTTTGGCTAGCTCGTTCCGAGTAAAGAGGAAAGATCCATGGCTACAAATGATGCTCATCTCACCACCGGCGCCTCTACCAATAAGCCACCACTATTCGACGCCAACAACTACGCTTTTTGGAAAGACCATATGGAGTGCTTCCTACAAGGGTGCGGGTTCGACATTTGGAATGTGGTCATTGAAGGAGTTGATCAACCAACAAAGAAATCGGAGGATGGCACCTTGGCTCCTAAACCTTTCAAGGAGTTTGATGAAAACGACAAGAAGGCTTTTCTCTAAAACGGTAAGGCCTTAAATATTTTGCATTGTTCTCTTACCGCTACCGAGTACAATCGCATAAGAGGCATAAGGTCGGCACATGAGGTTTGGGAAAAATTGGAGACAATCTATGAAGGGACTAAGAAAGTCAAGCAAGCAAGAAAGACCATGCTTGTTAAAGACTTCGAAAACTTTAACATGCATGATGGCGAAAGATCTCCAAAATGGTGGAAAGGCTTGACAATATTGTCAATCCTCTTGTGGCCCTCGGGAAAGTCATCTCCGAAGAAGACAAGGTGACAAGGTACTAAATGCACTTCCGGCTCATGGTCCGAAAAAGTAACGGCAATCACGGAGGCACAAAATCTTGAGACACTCAAGTTTGATGAGCTTATTGAAACTACTCATCTATGAAGTCTATCTCAAGGAGAGGAAAAATTCCAAACCATCCACAAATCAATCGGGTATGCAAATTATTCCTAAAGGTCTTGCTTCTTCTTCTAATAATGCATACTATGATAATGATGATGATGATGAGGAGACGGCCGCACTTGTTCGAAAATTTGCAAAATTTGTGAATAAAAATAAAGCAAGAAAACCAAGAGATAATGCTTGCTTTAAATGCGGAAAACCCGGGCACTTCATTGCCGATTGCCCAAAGCTTCGATGAAGAGGAGCAAAAGAAAAGGAAGCCTTTTACAAAAAGAAGGCTCTAAATGCGGAAGTCAAAACATGGGATGAACTACTCGAAACAACCGATGATGGGAAGGAGAAACTGAGAACACGGTCTCATGGCTATAGACGATGAAAACAATGAGGTACACTCAAATTCTTCTACTTCCTCCATAGTTGATGACTTGCAATGTGATTTTGATGAATTGCAAATTGAGTTTCAAAATTTAATCGTTAAATACAAAAATTTGAAAAAGGGATAAGGAGATTAAGGTTGAAAAGGAAAAATTATTTACCTCTTATGAATCTTTGACAAAGCTCATGCTCTTACTCTTACTAGAATTCATTCTCTTGAAACCGAAAAGGAATCGCTCACAAAAGATATTGAATGTTTGAAAAATGACGTGCATCGTTTCAACATAAGTACGGATAAAGTCACAAAAATTTTAGATGCACAAAGAGGTGAGCATTCCAAATCGGGACTTGGTTATAAGCCATTTCAAAGTGTTTTAAGAAAAATAACCAAGGTCAGACTTTTGTACGTGCTAATAATTATAATACTCCCTACTTGTTTTTATTGTGGCAAAGTTGGACATTATGCTAATAATTGCAAATTGAGAAATAGCTCAAGACATGTTTGGAGACCCAAAGGTCTCAAGACTAACCCCATGGACCCCAAAATTATAGAATTTTACCTAAAAGAAATTCTTTTGTAGGTAATAGGGGCCATAACCACAATGGAAGATTCAAAATGGCTCGTGGGACAGCGGATGTTCACGCCATATGACCGGGGAGGAGAGAACTTTTTACCAACATCAAGCCAAGAAGAGGGTATGGTCATGTTCGGCAATGGCAAAGGAAAAATTCTTGGAAATGGAGAAATTGGTAACTCTTTCTTTTCTCTTAGTAATGTTCTATTAGTTGAAGGGCTTAAGTTTAATTTGATAAGTGTTAGCCAACTTTGTGATTCAAAATATGATGTTTCCTTTAATAAAGAAAAATGCCTTATTCTTAAAAATGGTGAAATTATTTGTGAAGCAAATAGAAAAGGCAATCTTTACAAAATTTGTAAAAGTGATTTGGTTAGTCAAAATGTTTCTTGTTTAGTCGCCAATAATGATTTAATTAGTTTATGGCATAGGCGACTTGGACATGTTGGATACAAGAACTTGAAAAATATTTACAAAAACCAACATGTGAAAGGACTACCCAAATTGAATTTTGAAAATCTTGGCTTATGTGACACTTGTCAAAAGAACAAATTAGCTAAAAGTAGTTTTAAGCCCAAAATGAAATTTCCACTACCAAACCCCTACAATTGCTTCACCTTGATTTGTATGGGGATATTGGTACGGCTAGTCTAAGTGGAAAACATTACACTTTTGTTATAGTCGATGATTATTCGAGATATACTTGGGCTCTTTTTCTTACCAATAAAAACGATGCCGTTAATGAGTTTGTTAAGTTGTGTAGACTTATTGAGAATGAAAAAGAAGATACTATCAAGTCTATTCAAGCGATCGAGGTGGAGAATTTGACGGTGAATTTAGAGTATTTTGTGAAACCAAAGGATATGCTCATAATTTCGGCTCCAAGGACACCTCAACAAAATGGAGTAGCGAACGGAAAAATCGAACATTACAAGAAATGAGTCGGTCCATGCTCAATGAATTTTCACTTCCAAAGTATTTTGGGCAAAGCCGTAAATCGCATTTTTGCTATGTCATTAACCGAGTTTATATTCGTCTAAAATGAATAAAATGTTTGATAAATGGTTTTATCATGATTTTGATGATTTTGATTTTACACCAAAACAATGTTTTTAAAGGTTGTCCAAATACTCCTAAATGATTTAAAATGGTTTTAATATTTTCGGAGTATTTCCTCAAGTTTATTTTCGATATAAAATTGGACAACACATTTAATGTTTTTAAGACAATGAGTTTTTACATTGAAACTATGTTGTCCTAATACTCCCAATTGATCTAAAATGTTTCTACTATTTTTGAAAGTATTTATTGGAATTTATATCGGACAACACTTTTTGTGTAAATGTTTTATTTCTTCAAAACTATATTTCTAATGTTGTCCTAAATACTCCCAATCGGTTTAAAATGTTTTTACGAATTTTTTGGAGTATTTCTTGAGGTTTTTTTGATAAAAATCGGACAACTTGTTATTGAGAGGTCGACCGGTCGACCGCGGCGACCGTGCACAGGAACAAGTTTCGTGAAACAAACTGAGAACTCTCAAAATTGATCAGTGCAACGTCGCAC
Source organism: Rehmannia glutinosa (assembly GCA_016081115.2). NCBI lineage: Eukaryota > Viridiplantae > Streptophyta > Magnoliopsida > Lamiales > Orobanchaceae > Rehmannia > Rehmannia glutinosa. Next base: position 878,605 of record JABTTQ020002927.1, read on the forward strand.
ATAGGCTCGACCGGTCGAGGTGCCTTCGCCGGGTGCACGCCTGTGTTAATTTGGTTATATGTTTTAAACTCTATTTAAATGCGGCCACGCCTTTCTGCTTTAGTTTGACAAAGATAAATATAACCGTTGTCGCACAGAGACCATTCTTCCTTAAAATGTGGGATTGTTCTATAATCTGATTTTTGTATCCTTATGAGACAACCATATTTATTTTAATCTCTTTTTGTCTTATTTGTAGACAAAAGAAAACATGGAGGAGCCATGTGAAGGAGCCTATGTTGGAGGAGCCTTTGGAGGAGCCTTTGGAGGAGCCTATGTTGGAATTCAAATTTGAAGGCTCTCCTATAAATAGATGAAAGCTTGAGGGATCAAATACAAGACTTGATACAAACAACAAGAGATATCACAAGCACATAATCTTTGTTATTCATTTCAACATTCTTGTTATAATTTAAGTACTATCACTTTCACATCTTGAGGTCTAGGCTTTCATTCTTGATTACACTTGCACTTTTGAGTTGTAATATTTTCAAAGTGTAATCTTGATTGTAATTCATCAACCAAACACAAGATATCCTTGTGAGTATTCTTGTGGTAAGAATACACTTGGGTGATCTAGGTGATAGGTGTTTCAAGAGTGTGGTGCTCTTGAGGTGTTGAAGAATTTGGTATTCTTCAAGATTGAAGGTGGTGATCTTCAAGGTGCCGTTGAAGGAAGATTGAGGTAATCTTCAAAAGGAGATTGTGGTAATCTCAAAGGTGGTGTTGAGAGTTCGGTGCTCTTCAAGTCGGAAGATTGTGGTGATCTTCGCAAAGGTGCCGTGAGGATTGTGGTAATCTTCAAAGGAGATTGTGGTAATCTCCAAAGGTGTTGTTGAAGAAGAGTGTGGTGCTCTTCAAGGTGTTGTAAGTTGAATTTGTATTAATTTTGGTTATTAATAAAATTCTTTTCTTTTGAAATCCATCCTGGATATCTTTTGGGGTGGTAAGAGGATTAGGCCACTAGGTGGGTTGAACCTCTTTAAATCGACGTGTGTTGTTTACATTCCGCACCTTTGTTATTATCTTTGAGCATTCGGTTTGAAAAAGAGGGCGAAATCGAAAAGATGGAGATAATCTATTCACCCCCTCAGATTATCGTAGCCGCTGGGACTTACAAGTGGTATCGAGCCAAACTCTTTGGCAAGCTCGTTTCACATCGCGAGTGAAGAGAAACGATCAACGGCTACGAACGAAGCTCATCTATCCGGCACCTCCACCACCAAGCCTGCCACTCTCGGTTTGATTCCAAAAATTTTATATTTTGGAAAGAAAGAATGGAATGCTATCTACAAGGTCGGGTTCGACATTTGGAACACCGTCATTAATGGAGAATCTATTCCGGCAGAAAGATACACCATACACCTCAAAAGGCTTCAAAAGCTCAATGATGAAGAAAAGAAATTCATCTCCTTAAACGGTAAGTGCTTTAAATATTTTATATTGTTCATTTACTAATTTAGAATATGAACATATTGTAGGAATAAAATCACATGAAGTATGGCAAAATTAGAAGCCATCTATGGAGTATTTGCAAATGAAAGGAGTCAAACAAAAGCATCTACTTCTCAAGATCATACAAGCTCAAATCTAAGGAATAAGCCTCCTACAACTTCCAATTATGAAGAAGTTGAATATTGTTTTATGGGCATCAATGAAGAAAATGAGGTATGTCTTAAACCTCTACTTCCTATGATATTGTCATTCAAAATGATTATAGTGATTTACAAAATGATTATGATGAACTTCAAAATGAATTCCAAAGCTTACTTGTTAGATACAAAATTTGAAAAAGAATTCAATATTTTGAAAAATGATAAGGATAGTTTATTTACTTCTTATGAATCACTATCATGTGCTCACACCACCACACTTGACAAGGTTAGAAACCTTGAAAAGAAAATAGTACTTCTTGTTGAGAATATTGATTGCATGAAAAAGGATTTATTAAAAATCCAACTCGAGTACCAATAAAATGTCAATATTGTTGATATTCATAATTGTGATAAAGGACTTGATCATAAGCCTAATGTTGTTAATCATATGAAAAAGGATCAAGTCACTATGCATATTGGTCATTATGCTCTAGAATTATTACATCTTTTATTGTGGTAAAGGGTCATACTGATGCATAAATACTTGTCGGGCTAGAAATAGCTCTTAATTATTGTTGGAGACCTAAAAGTCTCAAGACTAATCTAGAGGACCCAAGCACTTGAGGGTACCACAAAATAATGTTTTATTAGGTACCAGGCGAATAATGATCAAAGAAAATTCATATCGCCAAGAAGGCGTCAAATGGCCGTTTCATTGATCAAGGAGAAACTATTTTATGTGAAGCAAATTTCAAGAAGAGGATATACTCAAAAATGGGAAGAATACAATCCTTGAATGGCTAAGACATCATCAACAAGATGATTTTCAAAGAAGAGACCATCAACAATGGGAGGGTAACAAACCTGGAAATGGAGTAATCGAAAAGTAAATCATCAACAAAATGACTTCCGAGGAAGATATCATCAACAATGGGAACGACACAACCCGTGGAAACGGCGTAATTGGTAACCCGTATCTCCCATTCGAATATGCATTTTATTTTGTCTATTATGCATGTTTTTATTTGTGTCTTATTTGCAAAATGAGTTTTCATATATTTATTTTAAAATTAAGGTTTTCAATATATATTTGTGGTTTTAAAATATTTTGAAAGAAGACTTATATGATGTTTTTAAAAAAAAAAAAACCCTTGTGCATTTTTAGACTCATGTGGTTTATCATATCTTATGGATTTTTATGGCATGAGCTTACTTGTGATATCTATTAGCCTACACTTTTATCATAATGATTTGTTCTAGATTTATTTTAAATTGTGTAGGATTTACATATTTTCACAAATGGCCATCTTGTCAAGAAAGGCATAAATTATCGAATACGTTTACTTGTGTTACTTTTACTCTTATATTTCGATATATGTATTGCCATATGCCTATGTGCTTGTTTTTCATAGTATCTCATACAAGTGCCATTAAGAGGATTTTTAGATTTTTTTTTAAAGGCACTATTCGATATTTGATTGCACATGTTGCTTTGTCAACTCTTGTTCAAATACTTCTTTAAATAAAGTCTCAACTATATGATATCGGATTTATAAATTTCAAAGACCTTTATAGCTTTCTTAAGCTTATTTGAACTTGCATGATTTATTAGACTCTTGATGATATTCTAAAGCATAGTATGTGTTTGCCTATGGTCTCTATATATGTGTCTATTTCTTCATGCAAGATATTAGCAATACGTAAATTAATCAGCTTACAATCTGAGCA